>PKRV01003037.1:164180-215816 GCA_003709505.1 Hyphantria cunea
CGAGGCCCGCGGAGACAGCCAAGACTGAACAATGGCTGCCTCCTCTAGCAGGTCCCTATCGAGCTTGGCGACAGCCCACCGCGGAAAGCGGGAGGATCGCCGCGCCGCGTGACCCCTACTGGGGCCCTGGGACCGGGAGAGCTCGAATCGGATGTACAAATGATCCGAGAGCGTCTCAACCTCATCCAGGACACACCAGTTCCTTACTCGTGCGGCGACTGCAGGGGTAGCGAACGAAAGGTCCACTATCGACCCCCCCTGCTGTCGCACGCACGTATTGGTGGAGCCTCTGTTAAGAAGACAGAGGCCCACCGAGGCCGCCCACTCCTCTACGGCCTCTCCCCTGGCGTCCGTCGCCGGGGAACCCCACGCGATGGATTTCGCGTTGAAGTCCCCCAGCACGAGGACGTGCCCAGACGCTAATCGCCGCATCGAGGTCTCAAGGTTGTTGAGGAAGACCTCGAAGTCGCTCAAACTCCGGTTGGGGGAGAAATAAACACCATAAATGGTGATCCCCCCCCACTCGACGGCAACATATCCATTGCCCTTGTCCCTTAGCGACAAGGGCGAGGAATGAGCCGCCGCAGAGCCGACGACTGCCACGGAGCCGTCCCGATCACCCATCCAGTTTGGACGGGGAGGAACGTAGTAGGGCTCCGCGACTAGGATACCGGAGACCCATGCCCCAACCCCTCTCCCCATCCCTTTCCCCATGACGCCTCTGGTATTACGGGTGTCCATGGGCGGCAGTAATCGTTTACTATCAGGCTTAGGTCTGCTCGTTTGCCCGCTATTCTTTAAAAAAACAACACATTATATAATGACTAACTGTTATTGGTGAGGAGACCATTTCTAAGATGTTTTGGAGACTCTGAACTGAAACACACTTTCGTCAACGAATATAGATAAGGGCTTTAAGCTGACCCATAGATGATGCTACCAAAAGTTTCTATTGCCATTATTTTGATGACAATACTAAGGTGTCAATAACTATAGCCCACTGTGGGTTCTGATAGATATTCCACGCTATGATTTCCTCTCCTTAGTATATTTTTTAATATTTGTTAACGAATTAGCCTTGGCACTTGGTACTTAGCTTACACCAGAACCTGTTATACAGACGCACCGTTAATCTTCTATCCTAGATTCTAACGATACTTACTAGTAAAACTACATTACAACAACGTCATGCACTTCAGGAATTATTATTACTAAAATATTAATATGAAAACACCCAACTCTCGTTAATACTGAATCATGCACCGAATACGGTATTGTTGCCATCCAAAAAACGTATTGTACTAGCCGTTTGGATAAAACTGTCGTATAATGAAACATGCCCGAGGGACGGTCGAAAAGTATGGAGTGTGTTGTCACCACGTTGATTGAATTTGTCACGAGGAAGAGCAACGCTGGCTTGTCACTAAAAAAATTTGGGAAATGAAAAATTAAGGCACAAATTGAAGCTTGTATGTTTTTGATGAGTTTTAGCGGCATTTTTCTCCATTGTAACTCAGTATAAGCCAAGTCTTAGGCCGCGTTTTTGAATTCAGCGGGGAGTAGAGCGGCGGCGGTGGCGGAGTTGATGGTGTGATTCGGTGTTCGCGTGTACATCGAATTTAAGTTATATGTTCTTAAAAAAGTAATTTTCGTATTTATATTAGTGAAAATTATTTTTCCCATCTGAATATTCTTTTTATATTAATGACCTTGAAAATAAAAACTTTCTTAATTAAAGGACTTCTTTTTTATTTTAATGTTATCAATCAAAGAAGTAATGTTTATTTGTTTATCTATAAGAAAGGTTTGAAGGATAGCAGCTTTATATAGAGCTGATCGATGTAAGGATTAACGCAATAATCCTTTTATTTTTATTTCATTGATAAAAAATTATAAAAAACAGAAATAGTATTTTATGGCCCTCCGAAAACTCTGGCCCTTTACCATGCAGAGTACTCCGAGGAATTGTTCGGGCTGATTCCTGCCGCCTCTTTCCGACATCGTCCTTCGCGACAGATATTTCATCCCCATCATCTAGATGGTTGGCAGTCCACAACTGTGCGCTTTTCAAGGAACTTTCTGACTCGAACAACAAAACTATGGAATGAACTGTCGCTGCGGTATTCCCGGACAAATACGAGCTTCAAACCTTCAAGAAAAGAGCGTACTCCTTCTTAAAAGGCCGGCGACGCACTTATAACGCCTCTGGTGTTGGGGGTGTCCATGTGTCCATACGCCTGCTCTTTTGCCTCCTATATCATAAAAAATGGCTCTGCTCTGCCTGATGGAAAGTAAAATCTAAGAGTGGCTTTCACCATACTCAATTTCACGTCATTAGTGTACCAATGACTTTTTGTTATGTCGGTTTATGAACTGCAATTTGTCATCTGTTTTTTTTAAATACAATCTTTTTCATTTACAAGAGTTATATTTAGTTTCGTATCCGTTCGTTACACCGATGCATGCAATATTGAAAATAGAGCCAGTATTTCACTATTTTATTATTGACGATATGATATACCGTTATTTAGAATCAATATAGCATATTTGTTTGGACCTGTGTACGATGCGATTCATTCGTTGTTTATTCATGCCTATATTTTTAATAATTGAATATCTTTCAAGCGTTCATGATTATTTTTATTGACGGAGTGCAAAATCCCTCCAGAACTACGGAAAAAAGAGTGTTTGAAATAATTTATAGAAACAGTTAAAGCTATAATCATCAGATTATTACTTTACCTTTGTTGTTATAATATGGGAGGACAGGATTTTATGTCCCACGGACACAAACAAACCCAAGAGTCTTAAAATGTTTAGAATTTCCCAGAAACCTCAAAACCGTCTGTGATAGCGCGAAGCTGTGTGAAAGAAGAATGTTGCCAATTACCAGTGGGGTTGATCCCTTTTCTATCATGAAACCTATGATGTGTAAATGCTACCTAAGTGTGTTGCATATATATATATATATATATATATATATATATAATGTTTAAAAATAAATAAAATTCAAGAACAAAATTACAACTTTTCACTATATAATTTCATCATATCAACCATATATACTTACATATGCATTAACATTTGAAAGTGCATAGGTACATATATCATTTTTTTTTATTTTGGCGATATGCCTATTTGTTCCTGCTTATCTCTGGAACACCTAGACGGATTTAGACGATATTATCGCAAGCAGGTAGCTAATGGCATCGCATAAGGAGTAACTTAGGCTTTTTTTTAGACTAGCTTCACTAGGCTCAACTCGTTGCAAATGTATTGTACATTAAGTCATCTGTGCATTCTAATTCGTAATTAATAAATTACGAAATCTGATGCTCATAGCCGTATTCTCTCATCCAGTACACAAACCAACCAATAATAGTAACAAAAATGAGTTAATACTGCAACACCACACGTATGTACAACGCGGGCATATCCAAACTTTTTGTATCTTAGAAATAATCATACCCGCGAACCTTATGAAGCAATTGTTCACTTTCATAAATATACTATTTGTAATTACTTTTCAAAACATATAGGTTCCTTAGGATTATTTGGATTAACAAAAGTAATGTTTTTTCCATGCACTGCGTAATGTAAGATCACCCAACTTCTCTCTCTCTTGTTTTCTTGTAGCGCTATAAACAAATTTCGGTCGATGTTCACGGGATTTTTGTAGCCAAGCTACTCCAATTTACATAATTCAGATGTTGATGATATTAGACTAAGTTACTGTTTAGGCAACAGAGAGGAGTTATTTAATACTTCTTAAGTAAAACCAATATCCAATCGGAACTAATACAACAGGGTGTTGAACAGCTTATTGCCTGAGGAGCGAGAGGCTGAGTCAGAGGTGGGGGGGGGAAGGGAAGTTGTCCCCGAACACGGCATGTGCATAATATAGGACTGCCGGCGACCGTCGCATTTTCGCGTTTTGAGATGGTAAAAAGGGAGTAGCGATAATTATGTTTATACGAACATTGACACCTAAAAGAGAAATTGGGCTTTGGCATAAACTGGTTAAAAATCGAAAATGTTTAAAATGCTCACATTCTTTAGTCATTCACTTTATTTTGTTTAACTTGACTTCGCTTTGTTTTATTACATTTCAATATGTTTCGTTTCGTTAATACGACAATAGTTTGTCAGTGGGCAACAAATACTTATGAATATTGTATTGCTAATTTTAGCTAAGCATGTTTTTTGCTACCCGACTACAGCAAAGTAATAGTTGCAGCAGTCTATGTATGTGTTTCTCTATATCTCACCGTAGGGCCTAAACCATTCAACTTATTTTGTTATAACGTAGTTGAGCTAAGTTTTTCTTAACTTTTTCTTATGTATGATTTAAATGTACTTTCTTACAATCATCATTAATATTTTAACCATCTTTAAATCTTATCTTGTACTTCAAACTGTTTTGAAAACTTAATTATAACTGAGATAATATAATCGTGTTACAAATTTCGTGTTACCACTCCCGCTCTAAGCCAAGCCCGATCTAGACTACTACAAGTTGTACACGACAGTTGTCC
The DNA here is from genome assembly GCA_003709505.1 of Hyphantria cunea. Classification (NCBI taxonomy): domain Eukaryota; kingdom Metazoa; phylum Arthropoda; class Insecta; order Lepidoptera; family Erebidae; genus Hyphantria; species Hyphantria cunea. The sequence continues at coordinate 168,716 of PKRV01003037.1, forward strand.
AAGACATCTGTCGAAGTTGTACACAATGTGACTAGCACTCAGTTTTAGTTCATTAGTATATATCGAGACAGAAGTTTAATAACTTTGCTCCTACAATTTTAGAGTAAATGGGATTGGAATACGAAATGAAATGAAAATTACGTGTGGAGTTCTCCAAGTGTTCACATTAGGTCTTCTAGAGAGACTAACGTATTATATATAATTATTTGACCATAAGCATGGTTTCTTGATGCTCATTCAGTTATAACGAATTCCATGCTCGTTTATGACTGAAGATAATTCTGGGTAAGTTTTTAAATGGAAGTGTGGAATTTGTAGATCAATGTTATGTACGGTATTAAGTGATATGTTCCACGATATAATATTTTTTGTTTTAATTAAAGCAAGTTTTTGAATGCACAGATATAGGTATAAACTCTCTGCATACTCAATTTAATGAGAATCGTTGGAGCCCTTTTCTGAATTCCAATGACATTTGTATATATTTTACAAAAAATAATTGATATACTTTACATAAGGAACCTAAGTACTTTAAAATTAAATTAATACACTATCAAGAAAAGCATATAAAAATATATACAATATTTACATGCAAGCGGGTTTTATATAGCGTCGAAATTATAAATCAAACGGTGCAGTTTTTGAAGTATACACATACCTACATTTAAAAACACCCATGGAACCATGAAAGCTGGATCATGGAATCTGGTTAATTTAGCGTTAAAGCACTACTAGACATTTAAAGGTATGGATATTTTCCATTGTCCAAACGTCAAAGCGGCCGAGCCAACATAAAAGCCTTTTGGAGTAAATAGAGCAACAAATTAGATGATTTCAGGTTCATTAGTGCTGAAGATGATAGACACTTTAGCATCGTTGACGTAAAATTTGGCAACGTTAAAAATTTAAATCTCAAAATTGTTTAGCCAAAAATAAGAAATAGACTCCTCTTTACTTGAATATTATAAAAAAGTTACAAAAAGATAATAAGTTTATCGTTTATTTAATAAAGGAACAAATTAAATATTCAATGTTTATGTTAATCTTTCGGTAAAATTGAAAGATATTTAATCATAATTGTCTAACGAAACTGTCACTTTTAATTTATGTCACTTAGCAATTTAACATACTGCTATTTATGTAGCGTACACGAACTTAGTGGAAGCGGGGCAAGAGCTGCAGCGGCGCGTTATTGAACATATACATAAACTTGAAGACTAAAAGGGACGATCTCAAGTTAGGCATAGGTATCCTGACTGGGTAATGTCCCCTAAACAAGCGTCTATTCACTATAGGCGCAACTGACAGCCCTCAGTGCAGGGGATGCCTGGAGGCAGAAGAAACGCCGCAGCAAGTTCTCACAGAATGTCAAAGTGTCAAGATCAACATCACTCCCGGAAACATGTAGTAACCTGAAAAGGCTGCTGAGCTTCTGGAGCGATCCAGGACAGTTGGAGTAGGAAGATGACAAATCTACGTACAACGGCCCAATCAAGAGGGTAAGTGCAAAAATAGCCGGGTAAATAAAAAAGAAACAAACCTTTTTCTTGACTCACTCTATCTATTCCTAAAAACTATTATACATTAAAATAAGTTGAATAATTTAAAAGAGCCAGATCCAGATACCATGTAAAGAAAATTAGCAAAAAACTAAAGGTGAAATGAGATAAAAGATAGAGATTTCCGAGGATAAAATAAATTTATTGAATTCACATCATATGATCATCACATCAACAGTCTTTAATAGTCCCGAAGTGGACATAGACCTATGTCTTCTTAAAAAAGAGGTTTTAGTTTTCAATACCAGAAGGGTTCGTTTAGGATATGTATCAATTTTTCATTCTCTGCAGTGCTGTTGCTCTGCGTAGTTCCTTCCTTGAGTCGGGTGGTGTGTGGCGAGTTCCACATACAACAGGAACATAAACATACGACAACGCCATCTACCGAAGATACACTAAACTAAGGAGTGACGTAGGGTACAAAGAATCTCCTAGAATCCCACATCGCGAAATAGAAGTTCTCGCGCCGATTAACATACGTACCACTTCCCAACGTCAACCGATGGGCAGTAGCCCGCCAGGCATGATCACCTCACCTGGTTGGAAGATCTTCCCTTTGTGTTGGAGGGACATAACATCAGTTCCTCTACAGGTGACACTTTTTATTTTTAATCTATCACCACATGGACAATTTATTTGAATTTTAGGGTACTTATATCGTTTTCTTTCCATGATGGATTTACTGCTGGAGATTCAGGGATGGTAACAAAAGTATTTCCTTTTAAAAATACCACCCTTACTCATTTCTTTAAATCGCTATAGTGAAAAGTACATAATGCTAAACAATGCTCTGTTTGTAAGCAAAAAACTGAAATGTTTCTCTTATTCCACTTACCTTTTGAGACTGAACACATCAGTAACGACAAAGTAAAACAAATTTTACCGTAACCTTTGCAAGTGAGAATGATAAAATTGAAAAATATGTATAGCGTCACAGACGCCAAGCCGAACAATTCCATTCTGCTTTACAATACAAGTTTCCATCGAAATGTTGCACAGTGACATGGGACGCATTTGCACCGAATTACATTTTGTACATTTTTACGTCACCGAATTACATTTTGTACATTTTTAAGCTGTTTTTAATTATATAATGGAACTGTGTAAGTAACTGTTGAAGCCAATTACACCTATTTAAGAAATTGAGTGAGTAGATATGTGTTGATAGTGTACTTTTATATTCTTGATCTGGTTAGCATATTATACTACGAGTACTGTGACTTCTACACTTTAATATTGCGTAATAGTATCCCAACATACGCCTATATATTACATTGTCATGATACAGAATGGGTTTTGTGGTATGTAAAATTGCCAATTTTTAGCACACAAGTATTGAGATGCAGAAATCTACATAAATAAAAATGAATCACAAAAATGTATGTACTCGCCTAACTGAAAGTTAGCAATCGACTGCACTAAATTGAATAATTCTTTTTTAATGTGTTTGTTATTGTCAGGACTAGGATTCTATAGAAATATAAAGAAAACCGGAGGTGTTATATTTCTAAATCCACTTAGTCATTAATACGGGCTTACTAAAATAAGCTTGACCTTAATTCAGAAAATTTTAACAAAACGATTTGGCAGTATGAAGTTCCCCAGGTCAGCTAGTAATTTATGTTTTTCAAAATTCAGTCTCATAGGTTCGACGTCGTATCCAAGAATTAGATTTTCAACCCTTGTTACAGTTCTGTATAACAGATTCCTAACGTGAATATTCCCGGCATCTTTGAATGTTTTCTACTGAAGCATACAGCTGGCTGACGGCTACTTTCTGAGAAAAAAGAAAAATTTAAACATTTTCTGGAGCTATTGTAATGTTTTTGGAACATATGCTTGTACGACGTGCCAATATTTGTTCTGAACAAGACACTGCCAATAAATATATATTGTGCAGTAGTCAAAGATTTAGATGTGTAAATGGCTAAACATTTTAGTACAAATATAGGCAAAAATATTTATTTCATTCACGTTCATTGTATATTGCATTTGTACGTGGTAACTCCAGCACCAAAACTCTCCTTTCTGAAACGCATATTGAAAAAGGCTGCATTGGGCGCGCGAAAACAAAGATCGTGATTGGGACAAGATCATTTTTTATGATGAAATTTCATTTTGGGCAGCTGGTTACTCGACTCAAGCCTGAGCTACGATTGATGATTGATGGTACGAATCGTTAAAGACTCTTTGATGCATGGTTGGGGATGCTTCTTAAAAAAGGATTTCGAAAAGTTGTATTTGTTTATTGGTACTTTAGGTGCTGAGAAGATGACGAAAATTTACGAAAAAGCATTATTTCTGTCGGCCAAGAAGATTTTTCCACACTGAAATGATATCTGAACTCTGCAAGAAGATAATGATCGTGAACACAGAAGTCGACTCTGCACCACTTGGAAAGCATTCTGACCATTACTCTTTCGCTTTCCATCAGGCAGAGAAGAGTCACTTTAGCAGGCCCATATATCTATGAGTTGAGTTGGAGTCCCGAGTCCGGCGAAAAGTTTTATTGAGTTTTTCTGATTAAAGAAATGTTTAATTGCAGTTCGGAGCTTGGGGAATTTGGGGTCGTGTGCCTAGGAAAGCACGAAGATGTCGGTCCTGTGTCTGATCTCTCTCTGATAGTAACGGATAGCCGTCGTTGCACTCGGTGATTAGAATCAATCGTCCATGGTAAGCAGCGTTTAGCAACTGGATGGGTGACCTGGTAGCATGATACCATGAACGTCTAAGCGATTCGGAGGTCACGTTAAGCAGTCGTAAAAATAGTTGGAGGCCTTTAGGCGGCTTGAAAACATCCAATGGCAAGATTACGTACACACAACGTTGTCTATATAATTTAATATACTTATTCGTCACAATTTTTTTCATGATTGTATTACCATCTACAATATAACAATAAATTATCTATATCAAAAAATATTCGTGGTATGTATCGTAATATGAAACTTGTCAAAATGATTATATGTCACCCTTTTCATCCACCCCATTGTGTAGGTAGATGATATGTTCGCATTGTTAGGCAGTACAAAGCAAGGGTGGTTCCACCTCGTAGGGATTTCGTTGTCCTAAGAAACGTAAGCAATTTTGCGGGAAGACGGTCTGCCTCATTTTTGAATATGTTTAGGGGAGATGTTTTTGAGGCAGTTCTGAGTTAAGTTCTACTTAGATATAATGCATATACACTTAAGTATGGGTGTGTGAAATTATGGCATGTGTCGAAATGAAAGAAAGAAATATGACGTGATTAAAAAATTGTGCCCTGTTTTAGAGTATATATCGCATATATCGCAATGACAAGTGAAACGGGAGATCGTTTTTTATTTTATCGAAAGGCGGTCTGCATTTCATATCATCCACGTTTGTTATACTTTTAATCATTATTTTCATCACGACGAGATTAAAGACTTGAAGATCAAAGATTTGAAGACTTTAAACACTTAAAGTTGGCAGAAATAGCTTATTATCTGGTTGTCATTTCATCAAAAGAAGAAGAAAAAGAAGACAAGTGAAACAGATGTAAATAAAAGAAATATTTATAAGATTTGTTAAAGTAAACAAGTCTTCATTCTGTGGTAAAATATTCTCGGATGCTACCTTTATGAAATAAGTTTGAAACCTCACGAACACACGACACAACGAGTGGTACGAACGTTCACTTGCAATTAATTACAGTAATTATAATATTTTAATAAGTTTCGTTTTTTATATTTCATCATTCCTGTGGCTAAATAACTCTAAAGTCATTGAACGAATATTTTATGGTTGTATCTTCTTTTAGCTACTATTTTTCCGTATATACTATCACTGGCTGACCCACGCAACCTCGTTTATGTCTTGTATTGCCCGTAGCATGATAATTTTCTACCGTTTTTGAAACATTTTTCATTGGTGCTCCGCTCCTATCAGCTTTAAGCTTAATGATAGCCTTTCTCGACAAATGGGCTATCTAAAACTGAAATGAAATTCTGAAATTGGACTAATAGTTCCTGAGATTAGCACTTTCAAGCAAACAAACACATGCATATAGTGAAAAGTAGATAATTATTTGAAATTAAAAACATACACTTTAATTCTATTTTTTAGTGTGTATCCTGAAATAATTATATTTTATCTTATCAGTAAATTTAAAGAAATACTTCGAACCCGGTAAATATACGAAGTGTTTTCTGGTCTGTTTCAATTCGTTTAATATCATGAATATTTTATGGTATTTCTTTTTATTTGTGAGGTTTCTTTTATTAACATGCTTTTGTTAATTATACCTGTATGTATCTTTGTTTGTAACCGTGTTTATTTTGCGTGTTTTAGGTTTTTATTTTAACTAAATTATCTTTATATCATTTTGTATGAACTCGACTTTACAATATCCACTTTGTGTTCAATGAATTCGTGTTTAAGATACCTTATGATCGGGACCTTTGTCATGCCAATACGTGTTGTCTCGACGTGGAGGCTGCAGTCATACCTATATTGAAATTGGTTGATAACGATACGGATAGACATGTCATATTGAGCGGCACCGCTCGAAATTGAAACCTTATAAAGGGTAATATTGTATTAAATTTGGCAGAATTTTCGCAATAAATGTAGTGAAGGATTGATGTCTATCAAACATAAAGTGTATTTTTCATAGCCTATATTATCTACTGAAGTAAATAAAAATTGAAGTGTCTGTTTATAATTTCAGATTCAAAGCTTTTCACTAAACGTACGTGAAATGTATATATATAGCACATGTACATAGGAAAAAATATTTCTAAAACATTGGTCTGTCTATCCGTCCGACTGTATGTTTTGGCTAATCTCTGGAACGGTTGGGTATTTAACGGAGCGTTCACTGGTAGATAGCTAATGATATAAGGAGTTATTTAGACTATTTTACCGCGGTTGTTTTTGTAAGGGTACCACAACAACCGCGAATAATAATTCGGTTATCGGCTATATTCTAAAAATAATATAGATTCTATCGCAATTAAACCTGATTGTTATAATTGGCCTTATATTTCCCGAGACTTTTCAGTTTTAGTCAGAAAATATTTCAGTTTTTTTAATTGGTCAATGTTGATAAAAAAAGGCAATTACAACATTCAACAAGAAACGACATTTGAATGTTCAGTTTGACCATATTTTATGACTGGTGTGCAAATTCGTCCAGTCTCCTATCGGCTGCTAAGTGACATTATCATAGCCATGTAGAAGTCAGGAGTGTGAGAGTGTTTGTCCAGTTTTTCACTAAATACATTTGAAAGTGAATGCAGTTCTCACGTAAAAATATATTAAAATTTCTGTTTATGCCGGTTAATATTTGGAATGGATGGACTGGTTTAGACGAAATCTTTACTGGCAGTTACCTGAATATAAGGAGTAGGACATAGGTCCTCCTCCAACCGCTATAATTTTGAAATCATCTGTTCTTTTTGTTCACATGTAAAGCTATAAAATTAAACGAAACATTTCAACTTTGTGCATAATTTATACATTTACATGACAACTGCGCCATTGCCATGTTAATTGGCATAGAAATTTAAAGAATCGAGACTCCAGCCGTTAACGGTCCTTGTGGAATAGGTGTATAATTGAACGCATGATATTCGCTCTCCAAGTTGACTGAACAGCTAATTATATCGAAGCAAACTTTATGCTCTGGGACTTTGTTCCAATGACATACAGACATTGCTGATCCGACAAACGTAAAAGAAAAAAGGAGGATTCTATTCTGGCTGATTGAAAGCATGAACAGAGTCCTATAGTCACCATACTCACTGCTACTGCAGACAATACAACAATGCAGCACGATGACACACACTTTAGTAGCTGATTGGGATGCTTCTATATCTGTGGGCCTCCGGTCTTGCATTTGCCAACGAAACACGACAGCACAAATGCTGACATCGAACCAGTCCAAGTTCGTGCTGAAAACAGCGTAATTTAACTAATCGATTATGTAAAATATTAACTTATGTTTATTCTTTAAGATAACATTGGTTATTGCCATGTATCGTCACCATCACTTACTTTTAGCGTTACCAGCTAACTGGCAGAAAGAACTGGTAAATTACAATGCAAATTTTTATCTGTGTCAGAGAACTTTTACTGATTTTAGATACTGTCGGTCGCTAATTATAATGTTTATCTAGTCTTTAGTTATTCCTATAAATTGAAAATTTCCTTTTTTCACTGTCTACAGTCAACTATTCAATTGAAATTGACTTTTTATATAAAATATATTTGTCATGGATACAGGTAATTCAAGTTCATATACTTACATATTTATAGAGAGTTGTGCAGAAAGGAGTACCTAGATGACTGACTTGATCAATTATCTAAAGATAAATCCTAGTTAAATCGATTAAGCACCCCTAAATCCCATGCATATTAAATAAATTTCCGTTTCCAATATTCAGGTTATATACAAACAAAAATCTCTCGTTTAATGGTATTGGATTATAATGTGCCAAGTATATCGTATTTTAGTACGTCTGTTCTGGTTATAGGGCATACAACTCCTAAGATACGAATATAAACTGGCAGCGTATGTATTTCTGAACAGCCCACCCAATAGGGATATCAAATGAAAGGGCTTTAAGGTGTTTTTGTTAAAAAGCAATAAAAGCTTATTTAAAAATCACTTTTTATATTAATCACTTGTTACGCTTTCACGGTTAAGTCGCTACACCGATTTCAATGAAATTCGATTATAAAGGAAGGATAAGTAAACTATAATCCTATTTAGAACATTATCCAGGTTTTGATGAATTGAAATCTGTAACAATCACCGATCAAAGGGGCTCACTCAGACAAAAGCCTTCTCATTGTTTTAGTTATACGGAGAATATATAATATAATATAACTTCGTGTACCTTCATAATACCACAATTGAATAAGAGTACTTTATTCCCTGTTATTATTGATTCTTAATCCCTCATTTCAGCATATCCTCAAGGGAAAGGTAGAGCGAAAGTCGTGTATAGTTTTGCTTTAGTTTTAACGTAAACGCAAGTTTCATATTATCAGCATAAAAGTAAATTATTCTAAAATCCACACATAATTTATTATACGTAAACGTTGATATGAATATGGCGTATGCATCGTTCTTTGAGATAAAGTTTAGACAAATTGTTTTGATACTTAAAAACTATTGAAATTGATTTATCGCCCCGCAAAGACTAGCCGCAAAGACTCGACCTTATGCTATAAGGCCGAGCCTTATCAAAAGCTGGTCATTTATAATCAGTCAATCAGTGATTGTAGAAACAATAACCAAGCACTTATTAAAATAAAATATTAAAATATGTTCAGACATTTGAACACACAACGCCATCTAGTCCCAAACTAAGCAGAGCTTGTACTATGGTTACTAGAAAACTGATATTATTACATATATACACTTTTTTTTATAAATACATACATATTATACATAGATAACACCCAAACTCTGAAATAAATATTTGCAGATCATACAAATATTTGGTCCGACCCAGGATTTGAACCCGAGACCTCATGGACAGCAGTCGCGTACGCTACCACTGCGCCACCAAGGCAGTCTATACATCCTAAATCTCTATACACCCGAACATCTATTCTTTCACAATAGCAATCTGTAATTATTTTTCTCAAATATTCAAAATCATCATATGAAATGCGAACTATAGAATAAAGAAATTCATATGCCTTTTCCTCATCTTCCCTCAACAAAAGACGAACACACGACAGACACATTTCTTCCCTCAAACAAAGCTTTACATTTCTGTCATCAGTGTGTATTGCAAGCGTCCTGGTCTCGTTTTCAAGGGATTCACATTACTCGACGAATATTCGCTTCTTGACGTTACGTCTGAAATATAAAAGAGGCATTCTCTTCAAGAGCTGCAGTGGCATTGACGTTGGAGCTGACATGGGGTAGAACCTCTTGTTGTGCTAATGAGTTGGGTATGACATATCCAATTTTATTTCGTCTTAATGATTTATTCGCGGGTTATATATGTAATAGAAAGAATAATACTGGAAAGTATATTATTAAAAAAAAAGATTCTTATTGCAAAGATATTTGTTTGCCAATTGTACTGAACAATCTTGGCACTATTTTTTAAGTGTCAAATATTTCTCAAAAAGAGTGTATTATATTTCGTTTATGAACATAATTTTGTCATTCGTTTTATTCATTGGGTCCGATATTCATTAAAAAATAAATATTTCGAACATTAAACATACAACGCCATCTAGTCCCAAATTAAGCATGTTATATGGAGAGCTGATATAAATACACATATCTTTCTTTTATAAATAAATGCATATTATATATAGAAAACGTCCAAATGCCGAAACAATATTTGCAGCTCATACAAGCATTTGATCACACCCGGCAATTGAATCCTAGACCTGAAGCACAGCAGTCACTTACCCTACCACCGAGGCAGTCAAATTAATCATTAGTTTAGTCATGTTAGCTCAGTCGTAGTGTAGTACTTAATTACATTTATACAGTTTATGTATAATACTTTCCATGGGATTTAGAATTATCACAGTTTGATTAGATGTGCAATGTATGAATGTAAAAAAGTTGATAAAAAAGTGTACGGAATGAAAACAGGTTTTTTACATCTTAGTTTCGAAATGTTTATAATATAATAACATTATAATTTCTTTATTGTTATTGTTATTTTATGAAAAAATAACTTAGTGAAGAATTAATGATGGATTATTTTTATAGTTAAAGTTTTAAAACACTAACACTACTTTATCCTATGTGAATGATTTAAAGCCAGCAAATTATAAGGGAACCACCGTTGGGAATAGCGACGTTGCTACAATATTTGTGTTCGTTATAAATACTAGAATTTTATATAGAATCTTGACTATAAAGCATTTCAATTACATTGTTTAGGTAGCTAAGAGGCATGGAGAATTTGTAAACAAAAGCTCTTGTAGAGACCTTCGACAAAGGGGCTTTTGAAGCAATTATGTGTTCCCATTAACTTCTTATAAATGTATCCAGGTAGAAGATAAGTTGTTGTTGTTTACGAGGGAAACAGATAGATGGCGTAGTGAGGTAACGCTGAATCACGATATCGTTTCATTCACAGTGACACTACATGCAGATCAGAAATTGTAATTTTTTAAAACTATAAGATCTGTCCTGGGTATATACACATTTGTTGATAAGAGGAGTATCTTTGAAGCCCTTTAGTAGCATATAGTTAAGTTAAAGTTAACATAAAAACACACACACAAACACAAGACCCCACAACAATCTAATTTTTTTTTTCGGAGAATTAAAAAAATAATATTTCAACCCCTTTAGTACTTTTAAAATCAAATCATACAACACACATCTGCCTATAAGGGTTGACGAAGAAAATAGTTATATTTAGAATAACGTTTTTAATTTATCACTATGTTGGTCTTGTGTAAAAAAAAATACACACATAAACTCATTTAATAAATAGCAAGCATTAAAAAGTTAAAAGCATACAGAGATGGATATTATGAAACTATAAGGGTTCGTTATTAGGAATGTGGAACCCTAAGCTATCAAAACTAAGCTCTCAAAAAGACAATAGAGGAAACTAAAACTATATTCTTAGAATTCATATAACACACAACGAGAAATAACGCTATTGAAGAATTTAATTGGAAAGGTATCAATATCATACGATAGCAATAGAAATAAACAATGTCGAGAGCTTTATTTTATAAGTTATCATACCTTAGACATATCTATAGAATAAAAGAAAAATAACACAAAAATGGCTGGAACTTCTATGGAACATTGGAAAACATCTATCCATAGGTTGTATTTACCAACTTTTCAATTAATTTCTTTTTGTTCAACTATAATTATTACTGCACACATATTTTTGCACTGCTTTTTTATATACACCGTGGGAGAGCCACGCTCACCGTGGAGAAGCCACACTTAGACATGCATGGGCCAGCTCCACCGGAGTGATATAACGGCCTTAGGGGAAAACAGGTATGAAACATCGCCTGGGCTGTGTGAGAGAGTGAAAAGTTCGGAGGCCCATACCCCAACCCCTCCCTCTACCCCTCAAGGGACGGCACTGGTGCCGCCTCTGGTGTTACGGGTGTCCATGGGCGGTGGTAACCGGTAACAATCAGGTGATACGGATGCTCGTTTCCCACTTATTCCTCAAAAAAAAAAATGTACCTGCCAAACTAATTGCGAATGAAGACAATGCATGTCATGAAGCCTATAGAGGCCTGTTGAGATTCTTTTGCATCATTGGGCTTTACGATAGATTGAGATTAAATTTCTCTAGCTTTTAATTTACCACTATGCAATATTCTACTGTGGGAGAGCCACGTTTCGGCACGAATGGGCCAGCTCGACGGGAGTAATAAACACGACCACACATAAAACCGGTGTGAAACAGCGCTTGCGCTGTGTTTGTGATTTCACTAGATTTCATTTTATATGAATTTTTAAATAAAAAAAAACAAATTTAATGAACACAATAAAAGTCGTTTTGTGACCACGGCCATTGAAACCTTGTTGAAACTTAACCATTCAAAGGTAGATACAATCGTGAGTGCATTAATTCCTATTAATATTAATTGGACTTACTATCCTTAAAGCTAAAACCGTGTCTGTTTTCAAAAATCTGGTAAAGGATTATGAGTATTTTTGGTTTCATTATTTAGTATATATTAGAAAACTGGTGGCGTTATATTTTCTTAGGCTGCTTATTCGTATTCACTGGAGGCCTGTAGGAAGTTGAGACGGACTTACCAACGTAAGTTTTTTGCCAATTCAGAAAATTTACACGAAAATAAATTGACGGTACGAAGTTCGCCGTGTCAGCAAGTTTTTAATAATTTAGAATATTCACCTGAGCGTGGGCCACTGTTGTATAAACTGCCTTAAAAAATGTGAAAAATAAAATTTGATATCCATTTTAAGGTTGTCTGGAAGAAATCGCCGTGAGCGATCGCCAAATTTTACACCTACAAATTTGTAACTTTTTTTATTATATATAGATAGATAACCAATAGCTAAACTAATAACAATAGAGATATATAAATAAATATGTATATATATTGATACACAAGTGCATGTATATAGGTAATTAATTTATTATTACAGGTATACTGTAAGTATTAGTAGTGTTGGTGTTGGTAGGTGTAAAATACTGGTCTCTCTTTTTTTTATCTGTGGAAACCCCCTTGGGCATTCACCCCACCGGGGTTTACAGCGAGGCGGTGTGTCGGAATCGAACCGACTAAAACCACACGGTGTGCCACTCTGCGCTTGAGACGGGAGAGATCCGGGAACCGCTTTCTTACGCCATCCGGACCCAGAATACTGGTGTTTTGAGTTAACCAATTGAAACGCAGACGTTTCTAGCAATCAGTTGTATATGAATTATAGAATACACTCACAATAGTTGCAAAATTATAGATGAAATATTACTACAATAAAACGTGTGTACATATGAATAATATACCATTGAGTGGCGTTGCATTACGATGACAGCGGGCTGGACGGGTAACTGGAGAGTGATCGGTTAAAAGTGCTCTCTCTCAGGGGGGCAATACTCGGTCGTATTGCCCCCCTCCCCATCCCCCAAAGGCCAGTAACGCACTTGTGACGCCTCTGGTGTTGACCATCAGGTGATTCATCTGCTCGTTTGTCCAATATTCTATTAAAAATGACCTTTTATACAAGGCGTGAACAGTAGGCTTTATTAGGGCATTTAAAATGAACACCCAATCTCTACCTAAAAACTATCAACATTCAAGCAAAAGTTTTACATAACCATAGCTTAAAGACGAATCTTCTGTAAAAATATTGAAGTTGCTTTTCAAACCTTATTATTATATTGATTTTCCGCCATATCTTGCAAATTTGAAATCAGTGCAGGAAAACGGAATGAGAAGTACTTGTATAATCTTTCTCCACAAAGGAAAGGTGCATTGTGTTTCGAGTATTGTAGGGATTTGGACTAAGATATAAGATTGTAGCGAGTAAACTGTAAAGTAAAAATAATGTAAGCTGAATGTTACGAATTCTTATACCGTATAAGCTTTCGCCTGTGTATATTTCTACTATCACGATTAGGGGTGCTTCCCTTAGAGTAAGGGTGTAGGTTACTTACGAATTTGTATTTTTTTATTTTAATTTATCCTTACCCGTATTTGAGCGAGAAATCAAATTATATATAAATAGCTTGACGTTTCGACTAAAGGTATAAAATAACTAAAACGTGATCATATTCATTTTGTTAATAGTTATTACATAATTATTTATTATAAATGAACCAAACGTTAATTAATTAATTGGAAATAATGACAATAAAGAATTTAAATAATAATAATATTTATATAAAAGTATCAAAGAATTCCTTCGCACCATCGCATGCTGATAAATACAAATTCAAAAATATTTATTCAATTAAGACTAAAGTGACTTTTATGAACCTTAAATTGAAAGTACAGTTCAAAAAAATCACAAATCGACATAAACAGACGCCACAGATGTATTGTATTGTCAAGGTTCCCTAAGACTTGTTAGCCTTAGCCTTAGACCTTGCCACGTTGAATGGCAATGCTAATACTCTGTGCTAGAAAAAGGCCGACCTTCTGGTCACGAGAAGTGTCAATCTGTTGCTTAAATATAGCGCAAGCACTCGAACCCCATGAAACTGAACTGAATTAGTTTCGTATTTATTGTAATATAAGCTGCAACCGCGGTGTTGACCGCGGTTGTTGTTGTACCTTGCACAAGAATCCTATGTGCTATTCCAGACAGATATTTCTTTTACTCTACCTGTTTTTGTGCTATATTTTATCCAGATCCGTTCAACTGTCTTTGAGTGAAACCTTCATACACCTATTCTCATAAAAATCCAATTTATATTAGTTGTCTTGTACGTAGTCTCATGTTCTTCATATGATAGTTTTAGGTTTTTATTTTATTTTAGGTAAACTTAAAACTTATGACTTAGACCAGCAGTTGAAGTTGTACTGGTAACGGCTTTGAGTCTCAAGTATTGAAGTGTAACCATGTAAATTATGAGTCAAGCACACGTTGGTGTAGTCTGAGTCGCTCATGTTTGCTACATGCGCGTTTAAGGGAGAAAGACGATAGGTAAAGTAGGTAGGTAAAGAATTGGTAATTAAATTTTATTTTTTATTTATGGATGAGCCTGCCAAAGTTATTCTACTCTGCCTGATGGAAAGTGTAAGTAGAATTTAGAGTATTGGTCACCATATTGATTGCGAATGCAGACAATGCAATAATGCAGAATGGTGACCCAGACTATAGCAGGCTTTTGAAATGCTTAGATATTAAGTAAAAGATCGCAGTATCATTTTTCTTAAAGTAATAATTTCATATTTATATTGCTTATAGCGGGATGCTTTATAGTCATGAGTCAAATAATAAGACGAGACTTGTAGTATGAATAAATGATTAATTTATTAAGGAATACTCTAAGCTTATAAGCTAACAGATATATAAACTAAGACATGTACATTTATCTAGCGGGGGAAATGTTAATGAAAACATCAAACATTATATTTTATTTGTGCATAATTTTTCATTATTAATAGTACATTTTGGTACGTATGCCGGTACATTTTTATTATATATTTTTATTTTTATTTTGGCTTTCACTATATTATTCAATAGGCCAAATAAAAATAAATAAATGAAGAAGCAGACAATCGTAGGAGAGCCACGCTTTGGCACGAATCGGCCAGCTCGACCAGAATGAAAACACGGCCTCATAAAAAATCAGTATAAAACAGCGCTTGCGCTGTCTTTCATCGAGTAAGTGAGAATAACGAAGCCCAATATCACCACCCCCATTCCCCAAACACTGGCAATATACTTAAGACGCTTCTAGTGTCGCGGGTGTCCATGTGCGGCGATAATCGCTTTCCATCAGGCGATACATTTGGTCGTTTGCCCAATATTGCATAAAGAAAACAATATTTGCAAGGCATTTTCAATCGATTATTTCGAACTGTGTTGAAATTCAATGTAGCAGTCCTTTACGCTTGATTTCAAGTTGAATGCCATTCAAATAATATTTTTCTTAAAATTCATACCCAACATTTTTATTTGTAATAACTTTTGTAGGAATGTTTTTCATTTTTAGTTAGTAAAAAATATTTAATAGTTATTTAGTACAACAAAATATTTTTTGTACAACTTTTTTATCGCTATGACAGACAGAGGAATTCTTATGAAATAAATCATTGAGGTGTTTATTTCCAATTTTAACTTATCATAGTTATTAATTGTACATTCCTAGTAGATATGTCTAACTATAACAAACTGTTTTTGTCATATTTCAGAACATTGTGAGTTGATGTCATTTTTATCCATTATAATTATTCTTAACTTAAAATTATTTATGTATGACACAGCCACATATAACTAGGTCTCGCTTCGTTCTCAAAAATTATTTAATAAATGTTTTATGTCATTTGAAATCATGATGACCTGAATCTAATCTAGAGTTATTTATATACAGATTGATTCTGCTTATCACTGGTTTTTACTTCGAACCCTATTTTGAATCTAAATAAAGTTTTCTCAAATCTAAATCCCTCTAATCAAAGGTTTTATCTTCAGACGAGAGTAAAACGTATTCGTAATGTCTACGTGTTCACATTATTAGGTGCTTCAAGCAAAGTGTATGGCGGACGTTTCTCGTCATTGAGATGTTACGAGCCCATTCTGAGAGGGTAATAGTTCGGACATATGAACGTTTCAGACTAGGGCGTGTGATGCTGTTAGATTAGGTGAACTAGCTTACTTGAGTATTTGTTCGTCATCAATACTCGTTTTAAGATTGCAATTAGTTTATTGGGTAGAATATTAAAAAAGTTATTATTTACAGCAGTAACTCATATTGAGAATAACTATTTTTAGAGTTTCGTGACTTTCACAAATAGGTAAAGAAGGTATCCTAATCTTTTAAATAACTTTATTTCGAATGATTCCACAAAATACTGCAACTATATGCAGCAAAATTTATATACTGACGACATTGATGTGTTTAATCATAACAATGCTAGCTAGACAGCCAACAGTTGATATTAGAAACATTTTATTTTAAAAAAGTTCTTTTTATATCATTACTAGTTTTTGCCCGCGGCTCCGCCCGCGTGTATGTCGGTTATCGCGGCAAATATTAGCTTATGTGTTATTCTAATGTATCAGCTATAATACTGTAAAGTTTCATCCAAATCCGTTGAGTAGTTTTTACGTGAAAGAGTAACAAACATCCATCCATACAAACTTTCACGTTTATAAATCAAAACAAAATGAGCTATAATGAATTTTCTAAAAATATGTATTGCTATACAACTCTGAAAATTTTAAATATTATTTACATTATACATAAGTTTTTCTTTGATATGTTTGTCTTTACCCGACTGGGAAAGAAGGAGGGTTATGTTTTTCAAGTGTATTTATTTATGTAATTATGTATGTATGTATATATACTTCTTTGGCACGCCCTAGAGCCTAAACGGCAGGTCGTATTTTTATGTGCGTGGTGTCAGTAGATTCATCTTAGTCGTAAGAGTGACACTGGGCACATCCAAAAAAAAAACAAAATTAAAATAAAACTTTTCTTATCACATTTTTCTATCTTTTTAGTTCTTCAACGAATTTGATAATGATGGCAGATATTGATAAATTCGGATTTTTTTTATTTAAAATGATCCATTACTTATTGTTGTTTTCAAAAGAATAAACTAAGAATTTCAGTCACGGTAAACTTTCATGCTTGAGATTTGTTTAAAAGAACGTTTCTTGTTTTGAAGTATAAAAATACAAGAAATTTTCTTTAGTCATAGTAAATTTTTTTATAAGTAAAAAATAGTAGCTAACGGCACTTAAGATTAGAACGTACTTCTAAAACTGAAGGATCATTTTGCTTCATAATACATAAGCCCTCAATAATATGACCGCATCCTTACTTCGGTAGCCATTTCCCGCCGCTAAGATTAAGCCGTGGTTTAATTGTTTGTTAGCCCATTCAAATTTCTGCGCTAATTAATTTAGACATTTCATGTAAGGCGAGATGTCCCCATTATATTACACAACAGCCATTAGGTAGGGAAGCCGTGGGAGAGCCACGCCTCGGCATGCATGGGCCGACGCAACCGGAGTGATATCATGGCCTCATAGAAAACCGGTGTAAAACTACGCCTGCGCTGTGTTTCACCGATCGAATGAGAATACCGGAGGCCTAAACCCCAACCCCTCCTCCTATCCCCCTCCCCATCCTCCAAAGGCCAGCAATGCACTTATGGCGCCTCTGGTGTTGGAGGTGTTCACGGGTGGCGGTAATCGCTTAACATCAAGCGACACGTCTGCTCGTTTGCCCCTATTCCATAAAAAAAGCTATGCATTTCATGTAACATGACTAGATAAGATGGTAAATAATTGTATTTAATAGTTTCACTATATATACATCGATAAGTATTCTGCGATATTTGATTAGTCACTACTAAAGTTTATACAGCCTGTGATTAAGGCTGGTATTTCAATAGAAGAAAGTCGTAAGTCCAAACAGACTGAATTTAGGACCGCGACCGTGAGGCAAAACAGATGTCATTCTCTTTCAACACAAAGGAAGGAACCTCCAACTAGGCGAGGTGAGATAAAGTTGGAAAGTTGTATATAAATGGTAATCGTGTGCCCTCGATAGACAGCACTGCAGTGTTACTCTTCTTGCCGTTTGTGGAAACCGCTACAACGGTACATAAGCGACGGTCGCTTCTCATTACCAGATGATCCATCAGTACTTTTGTCTCCTACACCGTTTAATACGTCGTTACAATCCCTTTTTAGTTAATCGGCGAGACTATATTCTTCTTCAAAGTATTTGTAGTATAAAATCAAGAATAAATATCACCCCTTGCAGATACTGTTCAAAACTACATCGCATATATCGTTGTAAGCACTTTGAATATGTATCGACACGTGCCAGCCAAGCCGGGTAATGTTCGTGCCTTGTACCAATACACCGAGTCTAATGTCTAGGCTGGTTTACTTGAGATAATACCTCGTACTAGCTTGACTTGTAATCTTTACCAGTTAGGCTTCGATGATACTAAGACTGTGCTCGAAGGAAACATATTTTTAAGCTAAGTTAAAATAGTCATTTTTCTGTTAACGAGCGTATCTCAACTAGTTGTGTAGCTTGGCGCGGCATTTAATAATATAAGTAATAATATAATAGTTTTTTATCAAGAAAATCATATAAAAATTATAGCTTTTACTGTGATAGCTACACTAGGCGGAGCCTGTGCGGTGGCTATCAAACAATACGATTATCTTATTCCTGGGACTTATATCTTTGGCTGCACGGTTGGCCTAGTGGTTTAAGTGGTCGCCACACTGCTTCCTACTGCGCCAAGTGTTGTGGGTTCAAATCCTGCATGGGACAACACTTTGTGTGATCCATAAATTGTTGTTCTAAGTCTGGGTGTAATTTGTGTCCGTTTCATGTATGTTTGTAAAGTCCCCCACGACACAGGAATGTATATTCCTAATGCGGGGGTTGTCTTATTAAGAAAATAAAAAAAAAATAAAAAAAAAAATTATATAATTTATCTTTTAATACAGTGTGTGTGTTTGTGTGTGTTTATGTGTGTGTGTGTGTGTGTGTGTGTGTGTGTGTGTATGATGTGTAACCCATCAAATTATAGCTTTAAAAAGTTGTTCTGTACCCATGTAATTTAACTGGAGAGAAAGTCTTTAACTTTTATTTAAGCCTGATACTTTGTGCAGTACCGCAGATCCCATTTTTACCTATTCTGTTATATAAGTATGGAAACATATAATTAGAAAACCTTTTAGCGAAACTCAGTTTACATTTTGTCGTTGTCAGTTTAAACACTTTTGCATTCACCATGGCATTTTAGTCAGTGGAACCCAATACTATGTAGTAGTATAGTATAAGTACGTGACCGCATTTAATATGTACAGCTGTCGTATACTCAAGAGATCAGCAGCTTTATATACTTCCACTTTTGGAAACCTAATTGCTTTTTTAGGCATTACTTTGAGTATTGACCTCTGGGCTTTCTCCAAGTGCACCAGGCGTGATGAAGCTGTTCCTCTCCAAGCGCTTAAGCAATATGTCAGGATAGACTGGCAGAATCATATGTGTATATATATATATATATATATATATATATATNATATATATATATATAATATATACGATTTCAAGCCATTTAATGACATCTCTAAGTTCTTTCATTACATAAATGAGTTTTCGGCATCTCGCCGATAAGGAATTTATGTGTTCATCAAAAGTTAATTTCTCGTCAATGACAAAGCCAGGACATTTTGTAGATTTAGTTCGTAGTATTGCACTGCAATCACAGTGTGTGTTTGTGTGTTTAGTGCCAGAAAAGTAACTGGTGACGAAGCGCCAGTCTTATAGACACAGCGGCTCTTTATTTTTTCGGTATTAAGAGACAAAAGATTACTACGTAGTAATATTTTGTATCTTAATACCGAAAAAACAAAGTTCCTCTGTTTCCACAAGACTTGTGCTTCCTCACCGGTACCTGCCCATTATGTTTGTTTTATTTTTTTATGAATAAATGACTTAAAAATATATTATCATCATAAGCATCTAAGCTATGTTATACTTAAAAATTAGGAGTAAAATTACAAGACATTTTAAAAATGAATGTGAGTATGTTTTGTACAAATAACAGACAACAGACAAAAGGAAGTGTAATACTTATGACAGTCTCCTATGCATGTTTGTATATTGCTTATAGCCAGTGAATAAGACTGATAGTCTTAAAATTTTACCAAACTATGCCTTTAACTAATATTATTATCTTTTTAACCGTAACCTTTTCTCTCTCTTATAGCAGCCATGTCTACCAAGTCACACAAAACTGTTAAGTTCTAATGTGATTGAAAATATAAATATGGCAGGATTTTCCTTTCAAATAGAATTTAATTCCGACCTTTAATTTCTTATTTGAAGGGGTCAAGTTGTAAAACCAATTAACTAATGTATAAATAAATACACGCGCCATCTTGTCCAGCGCCATTTTTATTCGCTAAAGGTAATGTCGTGCTATTAATATCTACGTAATTTAAGTTTGGAACGCTTTTTATTTCATTATTTGTGTTTAGAACGAGTATTCTGATAAGGGTCAAGAACGTTAGGTTCTTAAGGTATTCTATTTTTGTGTTCTTTATTAATTAGCTATTTACGTAAAATAAATTACTTGAAGAAACAAAATATATGTTTAGTAAAAGTAAGAGGTTTCGGTTAATCAAATTTTTAGTAAGGCATATTTTAGTTGTTATCATGTTCCATACTGAAGACATGTTGTATAACTAACTGTTGCCTTTACTTTGCTCACATGGAAGTTGATTATATGTAGTTATTACAAAACTATGTCAGTATGTATGCATTCATGTTTAAACGTATTTAATTTTAATCAATAGCCCGTTAATAAGGACTTTCACACAAACTCTCGACCCTTATTTTAACCCCTTTAGGAGTAGAATTCCCATAAATGCTGATATAAGTATTAATTCATTTGTAATCAAATTTTCAGGATACTAACTTTAATATGACGGACTGCCAGATTAACCTATATTTATTATTAGCCTTTCTTGCTGATACTAAACAATGATTTAACATACAGTAGCAGATTATTTTAACTTAAATTTAATACATCGGGTTGCCCGGTTCAGTGACCAACGTGTCCTATGACACATAGGCCTCTTCCAGCTGCTTATATTCTTCTCTATAGTCTCTCTTGTGTTCTCAGTGTTAAGCAGTTTAATGTACAAATATATATTTCCCTATTTTCTGTTATTTTCGGCATATTGATGTTATTGGTAGTTTCTTTTATTGGAGCTATTGGTATATTTTTTTATTGGAGCTAGAAGTGATTGGTCTATATCTCCCACGGTGACCAACCGGCTAGGGAGAAGTGTTGTTCTTTTGTTTGTCTATTTAATATTTTTTCGTTCATTTGTACTGATCTTCCGGTTTCCTATGTGTGTTAATTGCTATTCTTTATTTATATGGGATGTTGAGTGAGACTTGCTCCTGTACATCCTTTGGAAGCCATTTATTTTGTTTATTTTGTCAGGGCGTTTACAGTGTCATTCCTTGTCTTTGGTGAGGCGGATTGATCTCTCTTCCTTTTACCTCGCATCCCACTTGCTTCACCATCGACAGTTAGTTTTTCGTATTTTATGTATGCTATACGTCCCTTTTTTGTTCTTCTTTTAGCTGAGGTATTAGTTATTTCCTTTTTTCTAAAACTTCTTTACTGAAATCCTCTTTAACGTAGATATTTTTGGCACTTTTTTCTTATTCCGCAAAATCTCATCTCTCTAGCATATTAATTAAAATTAGACGGGCTTTTTCTTTTACGTTACCAATTCTAAACGCTTTGTTAATATCTGTTTTATGCACTTCGATACCCGAATCGTTTAAAGTTTTTGATACCATTTCCACTATGTTAGTATTTGCATTCGGTTCCTCAAAGCAGTAGATTAGGGTATTAAATTATTTTCCTTTCTTCCAAATTCTAGGCGTTTTACTTTCTCATTTAATTTCTCTACTTCATTCTTTAGGAGCTAATTTTCTTCTATAATTGGTGTTAAACTATCATTCATTTCTCTTAAACCCGCTTTTGTAATTGAATATGTTAGTGTTGTTTGTTTAACCATTTCTTGTTTTATTTTTGAAAATAGTAATTGTATTTTACATTACGTGTAACGAAACGTAATTTCAAAATTCCTTCCTTAGTGGGTGTTTACTCAACAATGCAATCCTGATTACCAAATTTTATAGCCCTAACTTAAATAGTTTACGATCGGTGATGATGAATCAGTCAGTCAGGACATGTTATTTTATAACTATAGATAATGGATAAACACATTTCTGTTTAGTGAATACGTAGTTAATGGATAACGGCCAATACTGAAATGAGAAAAGTTATATCTGCTGTCAGTTAGCGAACAGAGAATGGAGCCAACTTAAAGTCTTAAACTAATATATTGTAGCACCAATGTAATACCGATAAATTTACAGAAATTAGCAGAGTCTAACTGAATTTCTATACAAATACTTTTGGTAGAGAAGAAATTGAAATATCGACAAAACCTAATTGAAAATATCGATGTAAATTCGGTCGCAATTTAGTCAAAAAATATTTTGAATGACTTTAAGGAATGTATGCAATGGAACTATTGAATATTTTTTACAAACCGGCCATAAAGAATGAACAATTTTTAATGAAAAATCAAGGGAACCTTTTATTTTTGAAATGAAGTACCGACTTGAAACTTTTCCAATAGGTACTGTTAGTAATTTTAACTTTAGAAAGTTAATAAAACAAACAGAGAGTGAAAAATTTCAACTTAACATTTATTGCAGCGCGGATATTAAATTTGAGAAGGTTTCTGTAAATTTATGTGTGTTAACGCAGTTTTGGTCATATTCTTTTATAAGTCCTAGAAACAAGTTTTGCATATATGAAGCATTTTTGAAATAAAACCTTTTTTAGCCGCGTTGATTATTTTTTGGTAGGGGGAAATCTTTTTGGTTTGCATCACTGATATGCAAATTTTAATTGGAGTTTATGTAAATACAAACACTATCCATAAATAATAATGATTGTTGTTGGAACGCCTGATGCTAAATTCTTATTATCTTATTGTCCTGCACAATTGTAAATTAATTGTCATTTCAATTAAAACGTACTATATTTGCCATAATCTTGTGCAGCCCGTAATATATTTGAATATCAAGCGAACCATATGAACATGTTAATATTTGTTTCTCAGAGTGTCAATAGATGTGTAAACCAGACTGATTTTGACTATTTTAATATAATGAAACTTTTAATAACTTTATGGGATAACCAAAATAAGTTTAAAAGCAAAAATCCCTGGGTAATTTTCATGAAATATTTTTCCCAAAATAAATTAAAAAACGAGACACAGTTGGATTTCATCGCTAATTAAGACCGCCTTAAAAGGCGCTCAACTTTCCTGCACTGAGGACTGAGACCCACATGATTTGAAAAAAAAGGTACTATTACTGGTAAAGGTATAAAATCCTTTCGTACTGCAGTTTATACTGTGCTTCCAAAGCGTTAATTACGTCGGTGTAAAGAAATAGAAGGAGAAAAAACATTTGTTCATTTGATTAACTAGATGAAACAGGACTATGTTTTCCTTTTCCTTTTTATGTAGCCTTCTATCTGATTAGATACAGCAATTTTTTTTTAAGATCCTTATGACTATAATGTGTTTATTTACGAAGCATATTTTGCTTTTTGGAAACAATCATGGGTCTGAAGAGTATATTCACTATTGCTCTTTTGGAAAGAATTTAAAGAAGGAGAAATTATTTTTTGAAGTAAAAATCTTATGATTTCTCCTCACCACGTCACCGAGATACTGACGTCACAAAAAGTTATAAGTTTTCAATTCCAACGCTACTTCTCCTAACTGCTATTTTTTTTACCATAACACAAGTTCTGCTTAGTTTGTGACTAGATGAATGTAATTTTTTTTTATGGTTTACGGGGCAAACGAGCACACGTATCGCCTGTTGGTAAGCCGCCGCCCATGGATACCCGCAACACCAGAGGCGTCATAAGTGCAGTGCTGGACTTAGGGGATGGGGAGGGGGATGGAGGAAAGAGGTGGGGGTGAGGGGGTATGCGCCTACGGTATCCTTACTCACTCAGTGAAACACAGCGCACGCGCTTTTTCACACCGATTTTCTGATCTGGTCGAGCCGATCCATTCATGCCTCCCACGGTAATTTCTGAAATATTTATTTATTTATGTTTAAAGTAAACTACATTTTTTCTGGAAGCATTCGTTAGCAATGAACGAAACAAACAATATCATAATGTGTGATGTATATACCTACTTAATAAGATTCAACAGTGCAATTATTTGCGAACGTTTGTCTGGGTATACCCAGACGAACGTTTGCATTCAAACAAAAGAAAAAAGGTTACTAGACGTTCATACATCTCATTTCTTCGTATCCTTTGAGAAACGTATCACAATAACACACACAGACCCTGTGAAATGATTTCCATAGTGATGAAACTCCCTTTCACCAACTTTTATTCTTTTTCGCAGCAGGTTCCAGAGAAACGAAGGAACGTATAAAATAAACAAAGGATAGAGGGCCAATAAGCTTTTCCGATGCCATCACCACCCAAATTAAGTTAAAACCGATTGCCGTAAGATATACCTAGTACCCGGTTGATTGAAAAAGTTTTTTTTGGGGTTCCTTTTGGAAACATTTGAACGGAATAGGATCAATAGGAAGACTTAAGTGGCTTTAGATGTGATCTTGTCTGAATGGTTTTGAGGAGAAATCGGTGATGTATTTTGTTTGGTTGCAGAGATTATTTACAAATGTAGTGTAGAGTAACAAACATCCATCCAAACTTACAAACTTTTGCGTATATAATATTTATGGCCGTTCCGTCACGAACTGAGCAAAAACCTGTACTTTATTAATCAAACTGTTGCTAAACATACTTTCATTATTTCTTGATATGTACACATAAAATAATGGAAAATCTACATTTAAATGGTCAAACTCGTTACACGTTATTTTCCATGGATAAATATTGATAGATATTTATTTAAATTAAGATACACAAACATAATAACAAACATGAAGCAAAGGTCATCACAATAATCAATTATAATAGCATAGTATTTCAATTGTAAATTTTTGCCTTTTATATTTAAATTTAAATATCATTGTTTAACCTATTTCTATTATCTATTTTTATATGCACTTTTATTATTATAGGTAAACAAACTATACGACAAGAAATCTTGTGTTTCATTGTAGTCTGGAATGTTCGACAAAGTAACATAGTTAGACTAAAACACTTTGGTGTACACATCTGTTATAATATTTTATATGATTCTCGTGTGTTCAAATGAACTTCAAAACTAACTAATCGATTTTACGTCTTTTACGCAACTGCGAAAGAAAGAGGGTTACGTTTTACCAGTTTATGAATGTATGTATGTATATATATTATATTTTTTTAGTTTCCTCTTGGGCTTAAACTGCTTGTCGTATTTTTTTTGTGAGTGGATTCAATAGATTCGTCCAAACCGTGAGAGTGCCCCAGGATACACCAAAATAAAAAAAAAATCTTTTCAGCTTTTCAATGAATTTAATAATGATGATAGATATGCCAGACTTTTGCCGTATACCACTGAACGAAGGCCACTAAAAAGTGTTAGCTATTGTCTAGCTCATATCTCACTCCGTGAGCAGAATGTAAATACTTCAGTCTCAATTCATTTCGAATCAATTTTCGTTATCATCATCAACAGCCTACTGTTCGGCTGACGAACAATTGAGGGATGGGGAGGTGGATGTGGGGAAGGGCTGGGGTATGGGCCTCCAGTATCCTCACTCACTCGGTGAAACACAGCGCAAGTGCTGTTTCACACCGGTTTTCTGTGAGACCGTGGTAACACTCCGGTCGAGACGCCCCATTCATGCAGAAGCGTCATTCTGACAGTAACTCTCCCAAGCAATCTTGTTAAATACAATTGTGGCCGAGGTACACCTGGTTCACCGGTACTGTAGTACCCGAGACGACATGCAATTCTCACTCCGTTCGAGTCCGATATAGCCACTTCTCTATGGTATCCGGAGGGGGGGCGTTATTTCAGCACAAAAAAGGAACCTCATTAATCGTCCACTACTAGACATAGATCTCTCATTGGAAAATAGGTTGTGGTCTATTATGCCATGCTGGTCGGATGGGTGCTTCTCTCTGCTGTGCTTTTGTCCCATGTAGTCTGCTCCATCAAACGGCTCTTTCGACAGCCATATATATGTATACATAAGGGTGGTGGAAACATGTCATATTCTAAGTCTTAGAATATCAGGTAAAAGATAATAAACAGAAATCTTCAAGTCTGAATGAGCACAGATTTAAAGTCCTATCATCATCAAGTAAGTTCTCTCTGAATAGAGATTTACTATGTCAAGTTGTTCAATGGCGTAATCAGTGTAAGCTCCTCTCAATATAAATACGTCATTACGGTGCTAAATATACCTCTTTCACGGAGTTTAATTTCAAAAGACACGTATTCGTTGATTCGTGACACGGAACCTTACATTCGTGACTTCTTTCGACTGTTGCCATTTTTTTCTCCAATGTTTTATACTAAAAGCAGGCTTAAGGGACCCCCGAAACAATCAATTAGGAAACTTGGAACATCCTTGAATTGTAAATGTGAGACTTGCCGCGTCTTTGTTTGGTAGCATTTATTTGTGTCGTTTTAATATGATTGTGTTATTTCTGTTTCTTTTAAGTTGTTTTTGTTTATTTAGTTTTAGTATTATAGGAGTCTCTTTACTTGTTTGTCGTATAATAGACTTGCTTCCGATGATACTTTTTTTGTTGTACTATTGTGCTTTGCTCTATATCTACTATAAAGGTTTAACTGCACAAATGTAATAAGGCTGTAAACTTTTATTCAATTGTTTGAGGTCAAATAATACCTATAAAAAAAACGGGTTGCGGGAGTGCCGGCAGAAGAGAAAAATTAATATTAAAGTTGTGCATTTTTGATATTTTAGAATGGTTAGGAAATAATTTTGCATGAATTGCTTTAACTATCAGTATAAAAGTAGTATTTATGTGGTTTAATACAATATTCATTTATTACGCATTCGTACACAAACATAATGATTTATGGTCTACTTTCCCTCCGTCTTACGTGTTCCCACGAGAGTGTAGTATTTTTTACACATCACAACAGTGCACAGCACCGCTAGAGAAGTTTTCACTTTAGAAATAAAATACAAAGAAAGATAAATAATTTTAAATCTTAATTTTCGTGGTTTTACCGAAGAAGATCTCTATTAAAATAGTTGCAGTTTGAGCAGATTTAACATGGCAAAACAACGTTTGCTGGGTCAGCAAACGTTGTTTTTCCATAAAAATAAATATCATTTAGGAGTATGAAAAATAGATGCTGGCGGATTCTTAGACCTACCCGACATCCACACAAAATTTCCCAAAAACAGCCCAGCCGTTTCGGAAGAGTTTGGTAACAAGCATCGTGATACGCGTATTTTAACATTAATAAAGAGAACAACTTGCCATCATGGTATATTAATCTCCTTTATAAGCAGTGTTTACCTAATTCCATCAAAATTTCTTTTTTTCCGTTTTTGCGTAATTTACATTAAAACCAATTATAATTGATACAAACTGAACTCATTTAGACGGTTAATGTTTCTTAATCAACTTTAAAAATATTTAAGTAAACGGTCGAAAGCTATTACAATAATGTTCTGTAAAACAAATACTAAACTTTAAAACCTACTAAAGTTTATCTTTATTTTCGTAA
Source organism: Hyphantria cunea (assembly GCA_003709505.1). Taxonomy (NCBI): domain Eukaryota; kingdom Metazoa; phylum Arthropoda; class Insecta; order Lepidoptera; family Erebidae; genus Hyphantria; species Hyphantria cunea. The sequence continues at coordinate 196,688 of PKRV01003037.1, forward strand.
CAACAAATAAAATAGCACTCGAGACGTGCCCTACACTGTTCTTTAAAAAGTAACGGTTCTTTGTCTTCGTCTAATAAGAAATAGTTTTTGCGAACTCGCTTCAAGTTTCTAGTGTCGTTTGATTTTATTCTTTCGTTTGCAAGCCACTGCAACTTACTGTTTCGTAAATAATGTTCCTTTTATTTTGAATAAGTATGTATATTTTACGAAATGTTTCAGTAATATTTTGTAGATACACATATCATATCATAGGTATGTATAATATGTATGTATTTACAAAAAAATAAGTATATAAGTATTAATATCAGTTGTCTAGTACCCATAGTACAAACTCTGCTTAGTTTGGGACTAGATTGTGTTGTGTGTTTAAAATCTCTGAACATATTCATTATTATTATAGATACAGATAAACTTACTTTCCAAGAAGATATTTATAACTCAATGTGGACTACCCTAGGTCGTTGATATTTTATATTCAGTATAGTTTTTAAAAGGTTTCAAATCTATCAATTTTTGTAGAGGTATGGCGACAGTAAATGTACTTAATCAACATTACTACAAATAGTGCTCGTGCGGACAATGAACTCCGGCGCTTTATAATGAGTTTCAGGTTGTTTTTAATTATATGTTTTGCTGGCGTGCCTAAGCTAGGGTAGTTAACCCAATATTCAGGCCAATAGGAGACGCAGACGAAGTCATGTGGGTCAACTAATATGACTATATTTTTATCGCTACTAAATTGTATTGTGAACGCAGACAATGCAACAATGCAGCATGGGTTCAGCATGGAGACACTAAGTCGGCCTATCAAGATGTATGTGCACCATTGGGTCCCTAGTCTTGCACTCACCATCGAAACACAAAAGCCGAATAATGTTCCTATAGGTTGGTCTTCTGAGAGAGGGTAAAGCGGAGCCAGCTCGTTCATGTTGAAATCAGAATGGCTCTACTATCTTGATATAGATATCAAGAAGCTCAATAGCTACTTCTGAAGCTCAATTTAATTTCTTGTTAAAGATAAATTAAGTGCCATACTTTCATGAAGTATCTTCACTTATTTCACAAGGGACTTATAACCAAGAATTCTTCAAGAACTTTAATTAGAAGAGTAAAATACTGAATTTGATCAGAGGTTCCAAAGCTTATAAGTTATTTAAAAGAATTTATTATTGGTGTCACGTCAAGACAGAGCTGTTGTTTTATTGCCGTAGTAATCTGGTGGAACTCCACGCAGAGATACCTTGCGGTGAAGACGATGGGAATACAAAGAATGTAGCTGAAACAAAGAAGTAGTGGTGAATAAAAAAAGATGTAGTACCTACGTTTAACTGTCATTTGTGAGGAAAAAAATATAGTAGCAATTTTATTCAAAGGTCTATGAAATTCTTTACTTGACTAAGTGTTAATTTTTAATGATTAAATAAAAAAACTATAAAAGATATTCTTATCACCTTTATTTTGAAAACCATACAATAAAGTCACCGAAACCACAACTACTAGAATAAATGTAGTCAAGCTTCGTAAAAAACAATTGATTATTGTCAACCATGAACTCATGTTGCTCAAGAGTTGTAAGTGCGTTGTCACATTTTTAGCCCCTTTCCCAGATTCAGCAGAGTCGTCTTCGTTAAAAGTGACGAGAGAGAATTGTTAAGACCATTTTTTGTTATGTATCTGTGTCGTTTAAGCCAAATCATGCCATTCCCATGGATAAAGGAACATCATCAAAGACTACAAACTCTCCGACTCTCACTTATTTCACTGTCGATTTATGTATTCTGCCTAACTTTCCGTCTGTTTCTTTAACATGTTCTGTGTCTAGCGAGCAGTGTTTTCTGGGAATTAGCCAGAGCTCTGTTGCCCGTGGCGGATTGCTTATTTGCATACAGAGCGAGAACACTTCGACGGGAAAGCCTTGATTATTTCTATTATTTCCGCGCCTCGCACTTTGAAGTGTTCAATTAGAGTGAAACATATTTTTTCTTTGTGTGACGTTATTTTCTTTAACTTGATGGAGTCTGAAATTGAATAAGAAATGAAATTTTGTTGCAAGCGTAAATATTTTGCACATCTTTAAGGAGTTTGATCCCACGAGAATACAACTGATAGTCCAAAAGTAAAATTTTATGAATAAATGCATAAATAAACATCACATTAACGTTTATGATTGATTGATTTGCAACGCGAATAGAATCACTACGTCAGTGGTTTAAGCGATAATTGGGTATTGTAGGTCTGATCTTCAGATGCGACAATACTTTGTGGGTTCCCCAAACCTCAAACATCTTTACTAATGTAATAATTATATATGTAGAATAAATAAAGAAAACAAATTGGCTCGTAAAATAAGAAGGATGGGCGTAGTTTAAGAAGGGAAGAATCAGGAATACAAGATAAGTTTATCGTTTACTTGTCTTTTATGTATACAATACATGTCTTTATAGAACACATAATCTAAAATAACTTAGATAACTTTGTTGTTATACTTCAACTGCAGGAGCACGTCGTAGAGTTCGTAGCACGCCCCTACTAAAGGGTGGATCACGCGTAGCACCTCAACTGTAAACTTGCATCTCGTAACTTTATGAAACAACGCGTTACATAGCAAACATAATATTATCGTTCAATCAACTTCAGATAAGTACCTTGGAACAGAAATTTGAATGAAATAGTGGTGTAAAATAGTGGGAAAATCCATACCATTATTATAAATTCGAATGTAACTCTGTGGCAATCTGTCTGACTGTCGTTCTGTTGCGCTTTAGTGGCTAAGCTGTTGTTACTACACCGATTTCAATAAAATCTGACATGAAGGTACTTGAAGATATTTTAATTCTTGAGGATAGACGCAGTACTACTTACAACTATTACCGACATATACGCGAGCGGAGGCGTGGTGAGAAGCTAGTTATACTATAAAGAGATAATAGATATAATAAAAAATTTAAAATTTTCAAACCTTTTCTTCTCATTGAGTCTTGACTCTTGAGCAAATAGACAAACAGATACAAACAGAGTCACTTACAAATTTATAATATGAGCAGCAAATTGTACAGAGCATCGGCTGTAAACGCATTCGTGAATTTGTATGTTTATTAGTTTATTATTCATACATGTCTTAGCTATAATTTCTTATTTCTATACACATGGGTAGAAGTTGTCATGGCAACTTATTTACTTAAAGTATTTTTATTCATCGAATGAAAAACACTTCGCTTCGCAGCGATAAATGAATATATTGTTATAGGTTATATTTCGATCGATTTGAGAAATAAACCTTTGTGTAAAAGATACATTAATAAAGACACTGTAAATCACAATATCACTCCTAATAACAGTCCTTAATTGTCGCCAAGGTCGCTATGTTAATCACTGATATCACTTCACTATTTCTCGCAATACAGCTGAAACTGAACTGCCCGGCCGTATATGGAACGCTTTTTTATATTCACTCCATAGAAACTAGAAACGTCTAGTCAATATAGATACGAAGTACTACCGGAAGGAACGCCTTGAACATGAAATTTCCGCGAAATATGAAAAGCCTCTAGTCAATTACGTCAAACGTCAATCCATATTTGATTTTATTGCTATTGATGTAAGGTTCATCATTTTGTGCCTCAAGAAATCAACGAGAACTTTCTGACATCTGGCTTCGCTTCAGGAATTGTACAAGAATACTCTTTCTTCATGACAATATTGTCTCCATCCGAAGGTCAGATCATCAGATTAGCGCTAAAACCGAAGAAACTCAAGTAAAATACTGCAATCCAATACCGTCATAATAAAGTTCCTATAGGACATCAAAATCCCTTATCTTTAAGTTGGTAGGATCATCAAATTATATTATACTGCTTCTTCAAATATTTAACGAGAGTTTACGGGTAAGTACCCAAAACTCCTTATTACGTTTTACCCTATCGGTCCCGAGGGTGCGTTACGTAAAGTTTAGAATTAACAATGGCTTTTTTGTATGAACTTCTTTCAATTTTTCTTCTTTGAGCAAGAAGGGACAGTTATGAAGTACATTTTACCCGTAAGTTGCATTGTTAAAATTTGTTTATCTTAATTTTACTTTTCGAAGCACACTGTAATAAATCATAATTTATATGTACCAGTCTAAACCTACTAAGCTTAGCACAGGAGAGAGAAGGTTTAAGCATAAACGGACCAGCTCAACCGTGGTGGTACTATCGTATCACGGAAGAACAATATAAAATGGCAGCATTCGTGTTTTCGTGTTTAGATGGTGCGTGCGAAACCAGAGTCTCAATGATGCAGAATCTACTCAATTGGCCTTATGGATGTCAGCATTCACAATGAGTATATTGGCACTACACTTGGGTACTGCTCATGCATTCCATCAGGGAGGTTGATGAACCTACAGTAGATTCTGCATCATTGAGACTCTGGTTTCGCACTCACCATCTAAACACGAAAACACGAATGTGCTCTGATAAATAGTAGAGATATCACAAGTTGCGTTTCATTTCTTCCACATGAGTGCACAATAAGATATATTACACCACACTGCAGCGTGCGATGAGAAAAGATGATTTGGGTGATGAGCAAAGCGATTTTGATGAATTTTCTCGGATTCTATTAATAAATGAAATACATCAGGCGTTTGTCGCAATTCTTTGTTTACGAAGTTTGAAATTTAATTTTATATAACGCATTTAGAGTGCATTATTTTTAGAAAAAATAAATAATAATAAAGAAAAAATTTTTGTAATTGACTGGCTCGGGTACACGGTGGTTGCGTATGAGACTGCTACACAGAGGGCTTAGGATTGGTTCCCGAGTTAAATCGGATCTGTGTATGATCTGCACAAATTAGTTTGGATATTTTCTACGTATCGTGTAATATCGTGTATGTATATTATTATGCATTCACAAAAAAGATAACGAATCAGTACTCCATCAATCAATATAACTGACACGGTTTAAGCTCTACTTATTTGCAAGCTAGATGGCGTTATGTACTAAATGCTCGAAAATAATACTATTAATCAATGTAGAACTCACTCAATCAAGAACTGTAGACCATTCTTTAGGGAGACTTAACATAGGTGTGAAAAACATAACGTTTATATATAATATTTCTCGCTTAACCTGTACAGCAAGTTCTTACCACAAGCTACCAACGTCGGAGGCACCAACAGTAATTGCTTGGAATAGTTAGATGAAAGCTATTGTCACTAGATGTGTGCTGTAATTATGTTAGCTCAGGGATATGGGAACAGTCTCAGGGGGGAAACAATTGGATTTTTATTGGCTCTATCGGAGACCCGTTTGATTTGGTTTTTTGAAATGTTGGAGGTGGAAACGTCGCTAAGGTAATAGGAACCGAGTGCTGCTGTTATATTTAAACGATTAACTTAAAAACTGATAAAAAACTTCGTACCCAGAAGTCCGGTCTTATTTTAGCACATAGCAATAACACTGCTATTCAACGTGGATTAAGGAATATTTAAATATGTTTATTGGTAGTGTGCAACCCGTACTCGGCCAGCGTGGGGACGTATGGCCTTAACCCTCTCGTGAGAGGAGACCCGAGCCCAGAAGTGGGGCAAAGTTACGAGTTGTTGATGATTGATAGTCTGGTTACCATGACACGGGTTCTGCTTAGTTTGTTATCAGAATAACTTGTATAAGATGTGCGAAGTTGTAGGTATTATCTCTTTTTTTATTTTAATTTTATTTTCACCTTTAATCTCAATTTACTTTCCAAAGATGGTTGCAATAAATAAAAAGTAAATACTCAATAATTATCATTTTTTACACCTAAGCATTAGGTTAAACCAAGTTGCACTACTTGTCCAGAAATATTTTGTCACTTTACTAAAGTCGTAGTCCATTTTATGTCAGATTACAATGCTTTAGAGTCGTTTATGCTTTGACTGCGCTATCCCAGTTTACGCTAGTGAATGCCAAAACGCAACACATATTTGCCAACTGCTATTGGAAAATGTTTTCTTAAATATAAATGCTATCCTGTGCAAGCTAATATGTACTTTATTGTGTATAAATGGAATATGTTATTTATATAAATCACTACTTAGGTAGAGAATAACGTCAATATGGTTTATTTTTTAATAATGTGCCTGCAAGTGAATTTACGTTAGGGATCTTGTTTTCGTATTCAGGTACGATGCTCTAGCTCTACAAATCAGAATTACATATCACGCTCTTTAATATATTTTTTCTCTTTAATAATTCTTAATTTCTGTGATAAGTCTATCTTCCATTTTTAAATTTCAAAAGTCTCTGAATCGGTGTGCACTGATCTCACAAAGAAAACTTGATTTTTAGACCTAATTTTTTTTTATTTGAATAGCTTATCCATGAAGTGGTCAAACATAAGCTACTTTATTAAACCAAAAGAAACTATATTTAAGATTTAAGAACACTTAAAAAAACATAATTGAATAAAGTAACAAATAATACTTTTCAAAAGAATAAAAAAATTAACTCCACGTTCCGTGAAAACTGAAATATCCACAAACTTTCTTTAAATTTTCTCCTTGATTTAAATTCTGTCTGAACTCTAGCTTAATAGAACAAAGAAGTGATTACACTGTTACAACTAAAAAAAGTGGGATCTTAAAGAGTCAAGAGCTGGCTGGAAGCCAGCACGCTCATTACTAGAACATTAATTGAATCCTGCAAACGAGAACTACATCAGCCGTTTTACCAGCAGTTCTACCTTCGCTTAATAGTGTCTGGTAATCTTAGGGCCGTAGCTTCAATCGTCAGTCTTGGTATCTTTGGAATATTTTCTTTGAGAAACAAAACTTTTTGTAATTAGAATAATGCGTTTTTTCTTATTTTAAATGAAAATTTTGCTTTATTATTTTATTATTTTACTTAATACCTCTTGCATTTTTACTGCGTAGGGAAAATTTAACGTCAAATGGCAGACAGAGAGAAAATATAATATATTTATACTGGTGGTCATTCAGTGGTCGAAATTCTTCACGTAAACTTTTACTGTGCCAAATTTCTAACACCTCCTTTCGCACAATTTTTTTTTTATTTTTATAATAAAAATCCGCAAAAAAAGTTTTGATTTTTATAATGATATTTAGATACCAAATCCTATTTGAGTGCTTTTAGTTTTAATATTACTAGCAGGAATGAACAGCTAACCTTTGAGTCACAGTCTCGACCAGTTCAAATACGTTTGTACGGGATACTTTGGTAAAATTAGCCTAATTTCTAGTAAGTATGTAAAATCATTTAATTGTGATAATTTAATTTTAAATATATAATGTAGTGTAGTGTCATATTCTCTAAGTGTCTTTTGGATTAGGTTTACAAAAACTATAAAGAGTTTTTGAATTTTATACAGGCATATACTAGCTTATACCACCAGACTGTCACGTTGGCGTAGTGGCAGTGTATAAGGTTTCGGGTTCGGTTCCTGACAAAGGTTAATATGATCTGTCAATATTTGTTTCGGATTTGATGATATGAATGTGAATATGAATATTTGTTTGGGTGTTTTCTATGTGTGTTAAGTTTTCAGAAAGTTGTTACTATTCCATCAGTCAATCTACCTTTTATAGTACAAGCTCTACTTAGTTTGAAGCTATATGGCGTTGTGTGTCAGATGTGATTGACCTTTCTCAAGAATCGAAGTATTTACATGTTAAACTTTATTGAACACGGTGGAGCGGAAAGCGTAAGAGACAAACAGAGTTACTTTCAAAAGTATAATACTAAGTATGGATATTTCTAAGCAAGAAAAAGAACTGAATTTCTAGAAAAGAACTAGCAACACAAAATTATCTAATCATTACATTTTGGTAACTATATTTAAATTCGACTAATTTATTTCATTAGTCGAATTAAAATATGGAAGTGGGATGCATGTTATTGACGACCAGGTACTTTGAGGATTTGATAAGCAAACTAGGAGTATGTTTTAAGAAAGTTTAATATATAAGATGAGAAGGTAAATGAAAATATTCAACTAAATATTAACGATTCAAGGTAATGCTCGGACAATACAGGTTAGCATGTCTGTTCAAATTAACGGGCTCCGAGCTCTTCAACTACCTCATATATATTAAGGATTACCTATCTCTGTACCGAAATTCATTCAAATCAGTTTAGTGGTTTATCCGTGATCCGTAACAGACAGACAGATAGAGTTACTTTAGAGTTTATAAAGTTCTGGGTAAATACTAAAAAACTAAATAGTAATGTAATATTCGAATCATTACAATTATAAAACACATAAGGCTTTTTGTTTTGAAAAAAAACACAGGTTCGTTATTTTCTATACACATATATTCAACATTTCGATACACGATTAAATCATTCGATACCGAATCGATTATACATTCGAGTCACAGCGCGGCCGCCCATTCGATTCTAATCAACGGGTAGATTCAAATTTCAATTTTGTATCAATATGTGCTGCTGTATTTTACAGACAGGTCTCGCATTGAGGGGACCGAATCGTAACTATAGACTATACTATGAACAGAGAGTATCTTTGTTGCAACGTTCAATAAAGCTATTAATAGGGGAGAAATGAGTTATGGAGGGAAATTGTGAGAATTCAATAAGTTTACTGTAATTTATTATTTTAGACCGTCTCAGTGGCGTAATGGTAGCGTATGCGACTGCAGCTGCTCAGGTTGAATACCGGGTCGGAGCAAATGTTTATAGGATCTATAAATATTAATAAATAAATAAAAATAATAAAGATTCTGGACATTTTACACACAACGCCATCTAGTCCCAAACTAAGCAGAGCTTGTATTATGGGTACTAGACAACTGATATAAATACATAAATACTTTTTTTTTGTAAATACATACACATTATACATAGAAAACAACCAAACTCTGAAACAAATAATTGCAGATCATACAAACATTTGGTCCGTCCCGGGAATTTACCCCGAGACCTCAAGCACAGCAGTCGCTTACGCTAGCGCCGTGCCACCGAGGCAGTCTATATTGGTTTCGGTATTTTAGTGTTCTCTATTTATAATATGTATGTATTTACAAAAAAAGTGTATACGTATTTTTATCAGGTATCTAGTAACTATAACACAAGCTCTGCTTAGCTTGGGACTAGACGGCGTGTGTTAGATATCCCAAATATATATTATATTATTATTTTGAAGTGTAGAAAGATTTTTAGACAGTGGAACAAAGCCTAGCGACTGTAATTTACAGTATATGAGTTGTGACTTATTTTCATTTTCTTAGTGACTCCCTTCACTTATGGATACACTAGTTTTTGCCCGCAGCTCCAACCGCGTATATGTCAATTATCGCGGAAAAGAGTTGCCTATGTCTTTCCTTAAGAATCAAAGCATTCCCACGCCAAATTTCATTGAAATCAGTGCAGTGCTTTAGCCTTGAAAGGGTAACAAATAAAGTTACTTTCAATTGTTTTATATTAATACTAACCTTCTTTTGAAGTAGAGACCTAGCAGTATATTGTTGAGGTCGAAAGCAGTTTAAAAAAAAGTACAAGTGAGTTTTATTTCAAGAACATAAAGAAAAGATCGGAATCAATCTGCCTTACAGAATCTCTCTTAACGAATCAACATTTAAATTCCAATATTAAACCGAGTGTATTAAATATAATAGGCATTGAGAATGAACGAATGAAATGAATGTTCATCCATATTTACGTGTGAGATAAGATGGTACGAAATGATTGAGACACTTGGGTATACACTCCGTTGAAGCTTCGCCTTTATAAGTCGCAGCCTATTGAACTGGAAATACGATTTGATTTATTATTTGTTAAAGAAATACTTCAGAGAATGAGTGGTTCCAATAGCGCGTATAATTCAGACTGAGACTGTTTTAACACTTTGAATGGTTTGAAAGAGTATTTTCTAACTTAGATACGTTGTACTTTGTATGTTTTTTATGGAATAGCGGCAATCAAGCAGATGTATCGCCTGATGGTAAGCAATTACCGCCGCCTATGGACACTCGCAACACCAGGGGCGTCAAACAAGTGCGGTACTGGCCTTGGGAGGGAGATGGGGGAGGGGTTGTCAGGTGTTTTCACACCGATTTTCTGTGAGGCCGTGGTATCATTTCGGTCAAGTCGGCCCATTAATGCCTGACCGTGGTTCTCTCACGGTAAAGTGTAGTGTGTGGTGTATACTTTATTATTTTATTACCCGATTACAGCAAAGCCAAAAGGAAGGGAAATAGTTTGGCAGCCCTTGTAATTTTGTATATTTCACCGTAGCGTTTAAACTACTCATTCGGTTTTAATGAATGAAGTGTCAATAGATTTGTAATAATGCCTCGGGTCATATAGGCTTTATAAATTTTATTAAAACCTTTAATTTTGTTGGGTTATTTTTATAAAATTTTCGTATAACATGTGCAGCTTGACGCTTGTATTTATTTTTTATTAAATATTTGGGCAAATCAGTTTATAATGAGATGCATTTTAATTTTAACATCTTGTATTAAACTAGTTTAGAATATTTTAAATAAACCCTAAAGGTAATTATTGATAAACTTAGTCTAAATGATTCAATCTTACAATGATTTGTAAATTGACCAGATGTTTCAAAGTTTTAATCATAAGTTAATACACACATAAAGTTTTCACATTAGTACACATAGAGGATCTAGTGTGTGGTTCACATCAATTGATTCTAGACGGTGAGCGGTTTCCGCGTTGCGATTGGCCCGCTCAAAAATCTTGGCCAATTGCAACTCCCGCGATTTGACCTTCGAGAACAAGTATATGTTACATATATTCTCTAAACTAAATGAAGTGTATGAATTCTATTGGATAATTTTCTTTAAATTAATTGGGTCTTAGATGAAATTCCATTTTAATTCTTATGTTTCGTAGCCTCTCCTCTCATAATTTGGTAAATGTAGGTGAAGTCCTTTTGTCCGTAGCCAAGGATTTGCATAATGCGATACACTTGGGCTGTAAGTACACCAAGGGGAACCGGCGATCGGACGTTCAATGCCATACCACAGGCTAGTTCCAGGTCCTAAAAATAAATAAATAAAAACAAAACGAACTCCAGATTCTATATAACGTATATACATCCTAAATATATAAACAAATAAATTAGTGGGATACTTGATTCACCTTGAGCAAAACATTCACTCAGCAGGGGACGTCGTTTAATTGATTTAATATTCGATATATAAAAAAGGAAAGAAGTAAAAACGGTTGGATGGTTAGGTTAAAACCGACTAAACACTGCAGCATTTGTAGTCGTGTAACTAGTAATACAGGGTACTTAGGGTACCATCCTAAAAAAAGGTAAATCAACTCCTAACAAAAATAAAATACTTACTTTAACCATAAGGTCATTATTGAAACCATTTTTGTAATCTCTGCTAGATGGAGCGGTAGGGATCAGGCCAGGAACCGGGCAGTATTCCTCAGTAAACCAGGACCGGCCCGTAGAGCTGTTTATAATATTGAGGAGGAGCTTAGGGTCTATGCCTGCCCTATAAAAAATTAAATTCACAAGACAAGTTAAATTCGAAACCACTCGTTCGAATTACGAACATCGATGGTGGGCAAAATAATGTTTTTTAAGATTATAATATGTCATAAGCATTATCACAAATATAATAAGATAGGTTATCATATAAATCCAATCCACATAAGACCTCCGAGCTCTTAAATAATTGATAATAATTAATTTGTAATAAAAATAAACCAAAAAGCAGATGTTGATGTGATCGTTAATCGGTCACGAATTACCGGTTTGTGATTTTGATAGGTAAAAATAATACGTTTAGGGGTAGGTAAATATACGTTATCTCAAATTTAAAATATTATACAATCGATGTTTTATTATTTAATTAAGTCAAAAGCATTAACAAGTTGTATTTAAAATAAAAGAATGAAATCCTGCTCCAATTATCTTGAAGGCACTTAATTAAAAATCTTTTCCCTTGAGATGATGAGCTCAAAAATTTTCTGACTCTATAACAAGACATCGACTACAATTATTTGTATAAACGTTTCTGTTTGTCAAAAATTAATAATTTTGCTTATCTAAACGAATCCCGAACTAATAGGCCTAAAGTCTGAAAATGGCAGAGAGATGGACGATTTTGTTCTAAAATTTAAGAAGACTTTTGAAATAATAGTCATTTACTGCAATCGGATTCACCTCTGGATTTAATCATAGAATTTAGACATAGTCTAGCACAAACCTAGTGTTTGTGCTAGACTAGTTGTCAGTGCTGCATAAAAAGACCTGGACAGTAATAAATCAATCACAAGGAAAGTTCTTTGATGATAAGAGACTAGTAACTAATTATCCCATTACGTCAATATTGGTTCGTTGATGAGTGGGAGATCAAAGTCTCAAGAGGCAATGATATAGGACCTTATGCATAAAAGGTACATACAATCTTATACGATCGATATTTTTATTATTTTATTAAGTCAAAACATCAACATGAATTTAGAAATAAATTTAACTATTTGAAAATTACACCAACGAAAAAATGGTGTTGTATTTAGAATAAACAAATTAGGTTCTGCTCCAATTATCCTAAAGGCACGTAATTAGATAATATTTTCCCTTGAGATGGTGAGTTTAAAAATTTTCTTACGCTGTAAGAATATCAACAACATTTTTTATTTATAAATGTATCTTTTTACCAAACTGACGATTTTGTTTCACGATAGATCTTGAAACTAAAATAAAAAAATAATAAATAATTATTTAAAGTAGCTTAGTTTTTTTTTAACTCTTTCTTATTTTCATTACTTTTATTGAATAAATTAAACTGTACGTACGTAATACCCATATTGAGACATTCTGTAGCGGCTAGGCTATTTATAAATAATATTAAATTGTTGGTAAGCTTGGCAATAATGCCAGTGCCGATTTCTCCGCAGTAAAACTGGTTCGTACTCATTGCCTTAAAGATTGGTAGGGCCCTTTCAAAATCCTCTTTGCTGCCTCCAGACATAATAGCTAAAGTACCTCTCTCAGCTCCCATGACACCTAAAACCAAAAAAGAAAATATTATCACCTCATAGATTTATGATTCGTCAGTGATTCAAGACTTCTTATATTCCTAAAAACCTATAAAATAAAAAATTAAGTTAATTGTACAGTTGTCAAATGTAGAGGAACGGGTGTCATGACAACACCGAGGGAAGATCCTCCGTTGAGGTGATCATGCCTAGCGGATCATGGCCCAACGATGATTAATGATTTTAAGTTTTATATATGCTAATTGACGTGAGTATTTCTCTATTGCCATACAGGATTGGTAGTTGATTTCTCCATAGTTTGGTGTAACTTCGGCAGACGTGCTGTAGTATATTTTTTTTGTTGTATATGGAAGTTACTATAAAATACACAAAATACACTTAACCGTGGGAGAGCCACGATTCGGCCCGATTGGGCCGGCTCGACCGTAGTGATACCACGGCCTCACAGAAAATCGGTGTGAAACAGCGCTTACGTTGTGTTTCACCAAGTGAGTGAGGATACCGGAGGCCCAGGTTCCAACCCTTCCCCGAATCCCCCTCCCCATCCCCAAAGGTCGGCAACGCACTTGTGACACCTCTGGTGTTGCGGGTGTCCATGGGCGTCGGTAATCGCTTACCATCAGGCGATGAGTCTGCTCATTTGTTCCCTATTCCATAAAAAAAAACAATTAGTAAATTAAAAAATGAAATTCATTATCCAAGTTACAATGAGTTACTTTCAAAGTTACTATAAAATTCCCGAAGATCAACAATTTAACCATATTTGTGAGTTAATTTGGCTAATTAAAAAAAATATAGTTTTTATGCACATAAAAACATGCTGTATGTATAAAATACAATGTTACCTCCAGAAACAGGAGAGTCTGTGAATCTTTTCCCTTTCTCGAGGGCTAAGGGTAAGAGTTGTCTTGGTATAGTCGGAGCCACAGTGCTGGACTCAATCAGCAAAGTTCCTTTACGGGTCTGTTAAGTAAATGGTTTTAATGATATAGTAAGAAATATTTTTATTATTAATAGTTTAATATTAATAGGTGAGAAATTAAGGTGAAATTAAAAAAAAATCGAAAAAAATTCTAACGAACTACAACAAAATCTTTGCTTTCAAGTATATTCAGACATGCGGAACTATGAAAGTGTCGGAATGACGAAATTGATTCACAGTTTTACTACTTCAAAAAGAATAAAAAATAACTGTACGTTGGCCTAGTAGGTAAAGCGGTCGTCACGATACTTTCTACTGTGCCAAGTGTCGTGGGTCCAAATTTTACACGTGACAACACTTTGTATGATCAACAATTTGTTGTCCTGAGTCTGGGTGTTCTTTGTATCCGTTACATGTATATTTGTAAAGTGCCCCGCGACACAGAATGTATATTGCTAATGCAGGAGTTATCTTTTAAAGAAAAAATAAATATTTTCGTCTCATATCCGGATTTTGGCTGCCCGAACGTAAGGTGTCAGATGTCGTACTAGGTGAACTTGACTCATCCATTACTATTCCTGAAAAAACATCACGCGTATTTAGCGAAAATATTCGGACAAACCTAAATTACCACGTGGGTGACTCACGCTTCGACATACATGGGCCGGCCCGACCGGAGTGATACCATGGTATCACTCCGGTCGGGTCGAAGTCGTGACTTCACAGAAAACTTGTGTGAAATAGTGCCTACGCCGTGTTTACCGAGTAAGTGAGAAAACCGGAAGCCCATACTCCATGGGGGGATCGGGGAGGCCCTCATCCCTCTTCCCAGCCCTCAAAGGCCGACAACCCACTTGAGGTGACTCTAGTGTTGCGGGTGTTCATAGCAAGGGAAACGCTTACCATCATGCGATACGTCTGCTCGTTTGCCCAGGGGAAAAATAAAAAAAAATGCACATGATTACAACTATTTATCTTATACAATTATACATACTCTTTCAATGACTCCATTCTTGCCAAGATAGGTCTCAAGTACAACTTTATCATCGGGCAGTATGGATAACACTACGTCAGCACCGTCGATAGCATCTGCAACTGAATTAGCTCTAACGATGCCATTTTTATCAGCTTTCTTCGTGGCTTCTGTAGATGGGTCATAGCCACGAACATTGAAACCCTGAGGATATCAGGCAGGTTTAGAAACGTTTAAAGTTAAAAGCGTTCTACAAAAAATATCGAGTCAAATTTACGTAAATTACAAGATTTTTCTTATTTTTGTGCGTATTTCTACGACTCTAAGGCTGTGACTTCCAAGGTCGGCACGTGTGGTTCTGTAGAGGAAGGGAGAAGGTAGGATCAATTTGGAGAGTTATTTAAAGCACTCTCCATAGCACAGTAAAGGCGGAAGAACTGCCAAAGAGTTGATATCTCTCCGTAACTGAAAAGGCTCAAGGAACTCGGTGGTATCGCGACTGTTAATTATGCGGACTGCTCACGGCTGCAACCGGTCGAAAGCATCAAGCTAATACCGCACGGATCCCAAAGATGAGAACAGTAATCCAAGTACGAGCGTACTTAGGTCTTATACAGAAGACATAAATACTCGGGCGTGTATAACTGTATCACTTTGTTTAATACAATAAGTTACCACCTTAGTGATGCTCTCGATGTACTCCGCGTGGTGAAGGTACACCATATTCTTAATTCATCATGGAATGTTACTGCTGTCAGACACAATGGACATGTATAACGTTCAGTTCTAATGCATCAAGTTCCATGAAGGGCCGACACGTGGTGTTTTCTATGTATAAATATGTATGTATTAAAAAAAATGTACTTATGTCAGTTGACTAGTTCCCCTAATACAAGCTCTGCTCATCTTGGTACAGAATAACGTTGTGTGTTAGACGTCCGAAAATCGTCACTTATATATATATATATATATATATATATATAATTTAAATACATCGAAAATATGACAACACTACCACGGTACTTTCACAGACACGTATATGAATAGTAAAATACATCACATTTTATTCCAAACCCATAATTTATACTCAAACAAAACATTAAACATTGTTTATAGTCATTACAATAAAGGCATTTATCTAATTAATTAGTGAAACATGAAAATTTTATTCAAACTGACACGGGCTTGGAATTTTAATGTTTCCTATTCTAATGAACAAAAACCTATTGACTAGTAATTTAATGTTAATACTTCATGTTTTAATGTAATGATGAGAATACATTATCTGGCATCAAATAATAATAATAAAGTAATTTTTGGTTGCATAAAGTAGATTAAACAAGGTTAAACTTTTAACACTAATGTGAAACTACTAACGCATGTCACACACAGCCGTCTAGCACCAAACTGTACAGAGTCTAAGTAAGTTTACTTTGGTTTACCATAAACCAACTCGAGATAAACTTACTTATATATTTCTAAATATATATATATATATATGAGTTATTATTATATGAGTCACATTGATTTTAGCACGAACGGGCTGGTTTGACCGGGTCGTTACTACCCCCGCATGGAAGATCATCGTGAAATGAAAGCGTTCGTGCTGCGTTTTGTTGGTGAGTGCGAGACCGAAGGCCCAATGATGCAGAATCATCACTAGGCCGCCATGGTCTAGGTCACCACGCTGCATTGTGCATGTCTGCATTCGCAATGAGTATTGTAACCAACACTCTTGCATTCTGCTTATGTAAGTTCGTTATCAAAGGTTACTGACTAATGTCATTGTGACTGACAGACCGTAACCTTTGACAATGAAAGGTGAAATCAGTCAGGTTAAGTTTAAATTAATTTAATAGTGAAATAAATGTATAAGTGAGTTTGATTTCAAGAATGTTCTAATCACTAGGTGAATAGGTCAGTCAGAACAGTATGGCCGTTTTAGTGGTAATATTTTTTATTCGCACGACACCGAGCTTGTTTCAATAGCAGTCCAATATCTTTAACGACATCATAGATGTATGGCAGCAATGATGGGATTTCACAGGACAGTTATTTACATCTACTCGCGATCGGTTGCCGCTGTCATGGCTCAAGGTGGATCACTGTGTGACTCAATTTCTTACAGATCGCAGTAACTTTAAGAGTAAACTATACTCGTTTAAATTAGTCGAGTCATAATTGTGTTAATGCTCAACATCTCTGCATGCTGTGAACAGTCATATCTTCTGGGAATGTAGTTTTTGGTACAATGAACGTAATTTAATGTTGAATAGCTTACAAATCACATTTGGGGCGGTATCCGCGGTAAGCTATAGGGATCTTATGTCAACTACGGTTAAGTTCCGTTTTGGCGATTCCATCGTATATAGTATAGTGATCATATTATAGCTCACTTAGAACCCTTAATATTTTATCTGTGGTATTTCCTGGTTTAAAAAAAGTGTCTTTCTAGATTGATTTAATTTTGTTTCGAACTTTGCTAAGGAGGGGCGTAGACTTATAGTGGAGTAATAGTAGAGAGCGTGCAGGTTGGTAGATCATTTAAAAAAACTGTCAATCCTTTTACTTCTCCTTTTAGCTTCACTGTATAGAGTAAAAATTAATTTGAATAAAAAAGTTAAAGTTTAACCACAATAATAAATAAATTGATTTTAAATAAGTAAACAGTGAAAAATCCTACCTTTTTAACAAGATTGGCTGCCATGTAACCGCCCATATTTCCAAGGCCAAGAAAACCAATATTTCTGTCCTTATATGTCCCATATCTCCTAACTCCTGTTAAAAGCCACGCACTTCGATATTTCATATCAATGGTGTATTTAACTATCACACGTTTGGTAGAATCGCGGTGAAACTCCAACTGATTGCATTATATACCGTTAGTATCATCTTAAAATGTTGCTTTTAACTGTTGTTCTATAGACATAAATTTAAATAATTAAATCATTTACATAGGTGTACAAAGACATATAGAAAATTCCTGCATATTAATGTGATAGTAGGGACACGTGGCACACGGAGCAAACTCATAGCCCTTTTCTTGTCGGGCAGCCGTAACGGTTTTGTTTTTTTTCTAATATGAGGTAGCCATTTCAAAACACATTTTATACTAACTTTATGTCAGTTACTGCGGTAAATAGTACCCTATGTTCTTCGTCCAGGAACAAATGATCTCTATTTTCAATTTTATTCTAATCGGTTCAGTGGTTAAGCGTAATTAAAAGACAGACATACTGACAGAGATACTTTAAATTTCAACTCAATTGACACATCTAATCTAAAACGTCAGCAAAATTGGCTAAAAATGGGTTTTCAAGAAATTGATACGAACAGAGGAGTACATGGAATAGTTACAATTTATATGAAGGAAGAATTTGAAAGAGAAGAGTAAGTTGAAAGAAGACATGAATAAACCACTAGTAGTATTTTTTTTTAGTATATAGTATGGATCGAAGAAGATCGAAGAAAAATCTGATTGTAAATGTTTAATTATTTCGTTATTAGCTATTGTCGGAAAATAGTGCCTATTTTTTAAATTAATGGGCAAACTAGCTGACATATCGCCTGATGGTAAGCGATTACCGCCGCCCATAGACACCTGCAACACTAGAGGCATCACTAGTTGCCGGTATTTTGGGGGATGGAGAGTATGAGGGGAGGGGTTTGGGTATGTCAAATAAAATCGATATCACCGATTTTATTCGAGGTGGTGGTATCACTTCTGTCGAGACAGCCCATTCATGCGCAAGCGTGATTCTCCCACGGTAAAAACCCTCTCAAGCCAAGCCTATACCTTTTCACAGCCTCTAGACTATATACCAAACTACATTTTAGTCGGTTCTGTAGTAATGGGATGCACCAGCTTTCAGTCGAAAATACTTTTACGTTTACTTATACGTTTTAGTCAAGTTCATTACTGGCACAGAATTTATATATATATACTCAGGGTCATCAACACAGCCCACAGGATTAGCAAGCTGAAATGGCAGTGGGCTGGCCACATTTGCCGAAAAACCGATAACCGTTGGGGTAAACGAGTTCTTGAGTGGAGACCGCGTCTCGGCAAATGTAGTGTAGGACGTCCACAGGCCAGGTGGAGCGATGATTTGCGCAAGATGGCTGGCAGGAGCTGGATGCGAGAAGCCACAAATCGAACTAAGTGGCGTGAAATTGGAGAGGCCTATGTCCAGCAGTGGACTGCGATAGGCATATATATATGTATATATATATATATATATATATAT
>PKRV01003037.1:216050-362654 GCA_003709505.1 Hyphantria cunea
TTTTTTTTTCACCATACATACCTCGTTCGATTGGTTTTAGCTCAGGATAGATTTCTCAGCTCTCAGCTCAATTCGAAAGAATCTTTAAGCGTTGTATATTGAATTTTAGCCTATCCTATTTAACGAGGAAGACCATAGGCTAAATAAGATAACGCTACCAAGAGAAGACGGGCATTAATGAATATTGTTGCGGAAACGGGAAATATTTATCCTTTTCAGAGTCTCAGCCAAAGTAGCGTAGCTAGCGTAGCAGTATTAGCCGCAGGAATTTTGATTTCTTAAATAATTATTTTCCCTCCTCGTAACCTTTAATTTTTAGTATTTTAAAATATTTTATTCAAAGATAGGAACATCAGTAAACAAGTTTTGCTTTTAAATATTGTTGTCAAGTATCATTTTTAGATATACAGGAGAAATCAACAAAAAGGAACAACATATCAAAAAGATCATCTGGTAGTAAATAAATCTTCGTTCGATTTTGTCGCTTTTTAAGAACATTCTCATAGAATGTGATTACCGCCGCATGTGGATGCCTGTAATTAAAAAATAGCAATCAGCTTCTTACAAGGGAGACGGAGACAGACAAGTTTCATTCATTCTCATAAAGGAACAAAATATGGTAAAAGTAAATTTTATTTATTTATTTATTAAATTTCTACATAAACAAGTTACAGGTTTGAAGTTATCGATGGTTTCCGCAGCTCAAGGTTTGTGTCACGGCGGCCAAGACCAGATTTTACATTATTTATTGTGCTAGTTCTGCTATTCTAAAATCTCTCGTAATAACGATGACAACTGATGCTGAAAAGAATACCAAAATAATAATAATAATTAGTGAGGCATCAACAGAAATTAGCACCATAGCATCATTTTGAGAAGGACAGGGGTTCTGGCTTCTAGAATATTTATAAATCTATTTAGGTACATAATTTAGAAGTAGAGTATAAAATGTAATCAGAATAAATAGATCAATTACAATCTAGATGCCTCTTGAATTGGGTCTGGTAACTGTGTTCATTCATGTGTGGTTGAGAGTGTTTTTCGTGTGTTTGGATGCGAGTGGGCGTATGTGTGTGTGCTTGTGAGTGTGTTATGTTTAGCTGCTATTGCCCGTGAATTAGAAGGACTAGTTCCGTTTCATCATATGAAAGATTCAGCAGCCAATCCATCACCAGTCGCTTCATTTCTCTTATGGATATCTTTATAATATATGAGTGTAATTGACAGACTTTGTTGTACACCTTAGGGCGGAGGTAGATGGGCTGTCTTTTTATGAAGGAGGTCTATTTATGGTTGGAAGCGAGTTCGATATATAGGGCGCTGGCTTTGATTTATTATTGTGGGAGTATTTAAAATTTCCTCATGAATAAATTTCATTATTTTTAAATAAAATTTGGCGTACTCTCAGTACTTTACATTGTTTGTACAATATATAAAGTAACATTAATTAAATTCTTTTATATCTACGTATATCACTTCATTAACAAATGTACAAATTTAATTTAACTTGTACAGTTCAGTTTGACAGAAGCACGATATTTATTCCTTTTTGTCCAATATTGTTCCTGTGTTGTTATTTATTGGTTTTCAACATGGACGGACAGGGATTGTGATGTTGTTATGTAGGTGTGTTTTATTATTTGATATGATTAAGTATTTGGGACTGCATATTGATGTTATATTTTGGAGTGTCTCGTGTCTGTGATTTATTAAACTCGCCAAAAGAAGGATTAACTAGAGATAGAAAAACCAGCCAAGTGTGAGTCGGTTGAAGAGGGTTCCGTACAAACCTCTTAGTATATAAGTAAAAGTAATGGTATATTTATTCCTAAATGACATTCATGAGGAAAAGGGTAGTAATTTTAAAATTATCAAAAATATGTTTATTATATCATGTGACTAAAAATTTATGCTATTCGTAATTTTGCTTTTATCTGTGCTTTAAGACGTTACTTCATACCACATTTCAAGATCAAGAATTTACGGGAAGTACCTTGTTAGTTTTAATTCCCTTACGAGTGTCGAGTTCAGAAATTCGAGGCGAGTATAGAAATTTACAGCATAAACGGCTATATATTTTTATTGCATTTGTTTGACGTTTAGTTTAAAGTTTGACTTTTTTATAGCTACGTGGTATAGTAGACCTGAGTATTTTATATGATTTTCTGCTTGATACTTCCACGCGTTAATAAACAGACAGTCGGACAACAACGTGTTCCTATAGGGGTTCTGTATTTCGTTTTTGGATTCGGAACCTCAAAAAGAACTAATAATGTGTATTTTTCCTTTTTCCTGGAAAAACAACTTTGTTTTGGATAATTTAGATTAAAAATTAAATTAGACAATAATGTCCACAATTATAATTTGAAGAATCTCTGAATCTCTTCGACAAAATACTGATATACATGTAATGGAAAGATGGTGCCTGCAATGTCAACTAAATTTTAATGGGGCACTTGAAAAAAGTTAAGCAAGTATTTAATCTGAAATCTTGAAATATAAAATTGTGGTAATTTTGACATTTCATATAATAAAATTTTCTTAATCCCTTAGTGTATTTATTGAGACTGCCGCAAAGCTTTACTCATGACGATCAAAGTTTAATCCACATTGTTCAACTATGAAAGTCATTTTAATAGGAAGTTGGAATTAGAAAGCTTAAACTCCAATCAATTTCGAAAGGCAAAACACAGAAGTCCTTAAAGACTTGAACAAAAATTGATTGTAAAATAAGAATGATAACAAATACAACAAAATACTTAAAATTAATTACATTTCTTGAACAATAACATTGAAAAGACAAAATGGTCTTGGATCCGGCATATGGAAGACAATTTAAAGTATGCCAGCCGTTGTTATTTTACTAAACCAATCATGACTTAGTATTATGTCGGAAAATTATTTCTAATTTACTTTATTACCAAAATCGTGTCCTTTTTCATATAGGAAAGATACAAAAGAATTTTATACAGATGTATAAAATAAGATTGTTAGTCTATCCTTCCTAGTTGTGTTTTCAATCCTCAACAACCTACTTTGAGTGTTATCCATTTCTTTTCTTACATTTACTTTCAAGACATTTAGTATTAAAACTTCTTAAGATATATTTTCTTAGATTAGGGATAATAATATTAAATATCAAAAGATTTCGTTAATACTACTTAATACAATAACTAAATAACATATATGTTATGTTTCGTTTACTTATCGTAAGATCACATTCGTGACATATTTCTGACGAGTTTTCTAAAAGTTTGCGATAAAAATGTGAATAAAATTCTTTTGCAGTGAGCCCCGAGGCGCTTGGAAACTTGGGTAAAAGCATTTTGAGAGAACGTGGAGATTGCGCGGAGAAATGAAAAAGAAATTTTTGATATGTTGGTTTGTGATATAGTACTTTCTACACAACGTGTGTGCTTTACTTTGCTGTGTTAGTGAATATCTACGTATTATAATGCTATTGATAAGATATTAGATGGAAATAACACAGAGCTACCGTTCTATGTGATAGTGGGTGATAAGGTGATACTTATATTAATTACAATTTTTATCCGTCTGTCGGTCTGTTTGTTCCGGCTAATCCCTGGAACGGCTGGATTGATTTTGACGGAACTGATAGGTAACGGAATTTCACTGATAGGTAACTGATGATAACTTAGCATAAATAGACTAGTTTCGCACCGAGACGTTACCCGTGATACGACATTAACCACAGTTAGCACCACGGGGTTCAGCTATTCAACCACCTTTATCTATTAAATAGTGTTAAATATGAAATTACTATCTATAATTTTATCAGAAACTGTTGAAACTTTCCACGGAGTTAAAAATTCTAATCTCGTCTCAATCAACGTTTTTACTCAAAATTAAAATCATTAATTGAGATCACAAATGAAGTTAGCTCCACAAAACCTAATAATTATAAATCAGAAGTCATAAGCCATTGTTGGCCGAAGAAATTTTGAGGGAAATGGAACAATTCTCGCCTGCCAACTTCGCAAATTTATCTTTCTTTCAATTTCAATGTTACGGCAAACTTTGTTAGCTGTATTAATTGCCTATTGTCGAACTCGTAAGTTTGTAAGGTACTGTAACGAAATTTACAGAGGGGATGTGAATTTTCCTAACATCAATTCGAAGTATAATATATCTATTTTAATAGTTTAAAACGAAAGTAAATAGAACTAGCAACCCTGCCTGACTTAGCACGATAGTCTTTGAAATTCCCAGATATAATCTATTATGAAATGCATATGTTTAAATATAAACCTTCACCTTGAATCACTCTATCTATAACAGAAAACTTCATTAAAATCTCTTGAGTAATGTAAAAGGTTTAAGCGAACAGGCAGCGGCAGTGACTTCATTTTATATTCTGGAAAGAAAATAGTTTGATTGCTTGAATAGGCAAATCTGAGAAAATATTATTCAGAATAGAAAAATGAAAAGAAATTTAACTAATAAGTTAAGAATAACAACAAAATCTTCTGTTTCGGTTAAGATAGTCTACAGAAGCTATTCCAAAAACCAAGCACGTACTGCACGCTTAACTTGACGTGGACGTGAAAAACCATTTCACCAAGCCGCCATAGTGTGGGTCACCATGCTGCTTTGTCCACATTCGCATTGAGTATGGTGGCCTCCACTCTTGGATCCTGCTTATACTTTCCGTCAGGCAGAGTAGAGTTATTTTGGTAGCTTAAACATAAAAAATAAATAAAAAACTAATAACGATATTGCATTTTAAAAAGTTGTCAGTAATAACTAAGTTGTCTGTTTTGTATAACTTGATATATATTTGTTCTAACACCAGGGAGAATAAGACTGTAATTTAGACTACATAGAAATAGGGTTTATCGATGCAGTTATAACAACTTTTTGAGCAGTTATTAAATCCTTTTATCATTATTGTAAAATATGAAAAACACATGAAAATAATTAGAATGATTCACTTATATATCGGTATTAATCTCAAAATCATCCATTACATATTGTCAGCGGTACAGGTTCTGCCATTCTCCTTTACTGCAGTGAAGGAACTCATTCCTTAATTGTTAATTACCAGTTAGTCATTTTACTGTGTAAGACGCCTTGGCACGAATGAAACGGCTCGACCGGAGTGATACAATGGCCTCACAGAAAGTCGGCGAGATATGCGCTTGCACTATGTTTCACCGAGTGAATGAGGATACCGGAGGTCCATACCCCAACCTCTCCCTCTATCCCTCTTCCCATCCCTCAAGGCTGGCAACGCACTTGTGACGAATCTGGTGTTGCGGGTGTCCAAGTGCGGCGAAAATCGTTTATCATCAGCTTTGCTTGTTTTTCAGCTCGTTTGCCCCCTATTCGATGAACAAAATTATTAAGAAGGCTTACTCAAAAAATTAAAGGGCAAGCCAAAAATGATGATAATATAATTTATTGACTTTACACCATCTCGACTCACAATCCGGGAATTATTCAAAGGTCAAGTCAATATTATGCTAATATATCAATTCACTTCCCTTCATTCCTTGTAAGGGCAGTTGTGCACTTATGATTAAAAATAAAATAAGAGCCACAAAAACAGAAAACATTAATATAGCGAGATGCGATAGGGTTGGTGACATTAAAGATGTAGTCGAGCAGGCAGGTCACCTAATGATAAGCAACTACCGTGTTTCAAGAACACCAGCAACAAGAATCATAAGTACTTTGCCACTTTTGAATCCTTGCCCAGAATTAGAAGCAATCTCTTTCACTAATACGCTGAAAAGAAATATTTTTAACCCACGACACAAAAAAGGGGTGTTATAAGTTTGACGTCAATGTCTCTCTGTGTGTGAATCCGTTTGTGGTATCATAGCTCTCAAATGTCTGGACCGATTTCCATGCGAGTTTTTCCATTTGAAAGCCAGTTTCCTTGCGGTGGTACTTAGTTATCTTTGGTTAATATCGGTCCAGCAGTGTAATATCAGCTCTTTTACAAAATGGTGATGATAAGCCATTTTTTGCCTACGATTACTCGATTAAGTGCTTGCGTAGGGGGTATTGCAAATTTTTAATTTTAGCTTGTTTTGTTAGTTTACAAGATTTTTTAAATATTAATTTTATTATTTATGCACAATTGACACATGCACCATAGTAGACTTGATGCTACAGGGATTTTCTCCCAGGCTGCCTTAGGGTGGTGGGGAAATAACAAAAGTGAATAGAAAAATTTTCAAGGATACATATTGATAGACACACACATAAATTGATTATGTTATAGAAATGTACTTAATAAATACTTAAAAACTTTAAGGTTCCCATGAATCTGATTTTACCTATTCTATTCTAGCTTCACTTACGAGTATCAATCAATCACAAGAAAATATCACCAATATCTCTAAAATGTCGTTGAAGTATACGCGCATTCGCAATATGAATACACTTCACTGTAACATCTTGAATGTATCATACAATTCCGGTAGATACCGTATACAATTTCCGTAAATATTATTATCTTCGTAACAAATGAAACCTTTCATACACGCAGGTATATACTCGGCCTTAGATATACGTCATAAAAACCTTGCCATTTTCCCCTCACTTTTACTATTGAGATGGTTTTATTTGTTTTCTGTAATTCGCGGGGAATCGTGTAACAAAAAACCATAAACGTAGGTATCTATTATAACTTTGGTCCTGTGGTTACATAGAGCTTCCTAGTGAAGTGTTATAGTTCCACAGTGATTTTTATTCATGAGCCTCCGCAATTGATTTTCACTTATACTATTCATATAGAAATGAAACAGATTAACCGATGGTTTGATCGAAGTGATGATATTACAATTTCATTGAAAATTAGCTACAGGAGCCGCAGTCCTGGCACTCTTGGTACCTATACCTCTCTCTTTGCAAAGGAGGAATGGAGGCACCAAGAGCGCTAAAGCAATGGTAACTCTTAAGTTCTTGGTCAGTCGAAACGTTGACCTGTTTGCTTCTTTGCCCCCTACAAAAAATAGGTCTCTTTGGCATGATTGAAGTACTATATTCATGAAAGACCACGATAGCTGCTAGTAAATTGATTGGACAAAACTTTCTTTTTTACTTAATCGTAAAATACAAATTTCGAACTTCTAATAAAGTCTGTATCTACATATACGTCATCCCACCCACAATACGTTGGTACAGTAGGAACCGGTGAGGCGACTGCTTCAACCACTACCACACCCACGCAGTCAAGAAAACACGTTAAATCTATAGAAAGGAACATAGGGTATTATTTTATTCATGAAAGTTGTAAAAGTTCCCAAGAGACAGTGAATTCATTGAACAAAACCAAATAAACATAGAACAGTTATGTACAATGTACTGCAACACACCAAGCTCATTGATATAATGGCCAGCTGGAATTCCTAAGTCAAATGTTTCCTAACTGACATGTTTTGCAAATTTTGGAAAGGAAAACAAGGGAATAATGTAAGTTTATTTGCAGCTCGTTGCCATTGCCTCCAAAGTAGTAGAATAGTAGTTATTATATTTAACTACATGTCATTTAATTTCTCCCCTTATATATAAGTTTATAGTTCTCCACGACTTCAAATTGTTTCCTATTGTGAATTCCCCAAAATTGAGGGTCATTATAAGTTTGGCGTGTCTGCGTGTCTAAATTTCGTTTTTAAGCCACGCCACCCAAGTGGATAAATCGATATTGATAGATTTTATTTACTTTAAATTTTTTTACTCAATCTTTTAAACTTTCGCGTTTCATGACATAATAATTATTTTCACGGGAATTATCAGTCTGTGACAATAGCCAATGAACCTGGCCGAAACGTCAGGCAAATCAGAGGTATGAAATACCTTTAAATAAATGATCGCATTAATTCCCGTGAAAGTAATTATTATTTGGACTTAAATTTCCTTTCTCTTACTTTTTTTCAATACAATTTCCAATTTAGGAATATGTTGTTGGTTACATTATAAACACATGAAACGGATATAAGGACGGGTGTTCTTAACGTTCGTTACGTATATATTTTGAGTCTGGATAGACTTGGAACACAATTTGTGGATTAAACAAAGTGTTATCCTGGGTGGGATTTGAACCTGGTGACCGTTTAAACTACTACGCTAACCGTGTAGTCAGTAATTTTTTGTTAGCAAAGATATCATCGACGATTCTTTTCGGCCGGTCCCTTTAAAATATTTCTTTCAATAAATATTTCTCTAACAACAATTAAAAAAAAAATGAATTTCAATTCAATTTGATTTTCAGAATTTTCTAATTGCATCTCAAAATAACAATCATAAGCGTCAAAGCTGTTTCAGAAGTAGATGAAGCGTCTATTGGTACCTTATAGTTCGTTTCTCTTTAACATTGTGGTATTAAAATAAAAGTTTATTATTTTCGAAATTTCGTATGTACATCACGTAATTAAGTATGCTACATATGAATAGATTATAATTAAAAACGTAATAAAATATAACGCCGCAAATTTCAGTAGTAGCAATATCGCCCAGGGCCAGAATGCGGTCGGTGTGTGCTTAATTAGTACGGTTTAATTTGTACGGCCAAATAAAGCAATTTAAGCTGGTAACGGTTGCGTGAAATACGGTTCTGTGTATGTTCAGTATTTGTCGTGTGATCTCGGCTAGGAAATTAGACTGGTTGGTTCATCCACTCAGATTTAGAAGTCGTAAGGCTAAAATAAATTTGGTATTGAACTTTCTGAAACTGATTGCATTTTTTTTTATTATCTTGAATACGAAATAGTTTGGTATTGCTAGTACGTATTTTACATTACTTGTAATGATAATGATTCTACCTACAGTAATTCTATTTAAGATACTGATGCATACAGCTATTATAACTAGATGTGAATCAAAATTTATAACATTTTTATTTCCAGCTTTCCTATTCTAGAGTTGTATTGTAGACTAAATAAATATGCAGAAGCGTCTCTCTAAACAAGACAGAGGGTAAAGCTTTCTATACTCAAAAGTGTCACTGCCTCGGAGATTTTAAAAAAGATTAACATATAAATAGCGTTAGACTGCAACCTGCAGAAAAAACGTAGCGACTGCTGAAACCAATAAGCTACCCGTGCAGTCAAGTGCATCGTGACCCCGATAACGAAATGCAGTCATCAAACTTAACATGAAAATATGCATTTTACTTTTCAATTGAAGTATTTAGGTACAGTTTGTATTAAACTTAGTGTCAGTCAACAAACAACGTTTAATTATATTATACGAATGTCAAATATGTCAAATCACACCTACAAAATTATTCTTTTGTGACCAAAATAGCTTACACAGTGGGAAAATGTATATAGATACGCGTTTGATAAACCAGAAACAATAAAATAAAATAAAATTTATTAACGTAACTTAATAGTAGTTTGACTTGTAAATTGTTGGAAACCAGGCAATAGAAACATAATAAAGGCTCCGAATTGCCACTCTTGAAATGCTTTTGTTGAAGTGTATCATAGTGTGAAAATATATTTATTTTTCTGTACGCGGAAAAGAAAACTATAATATGTTTCTATTACCTTCTTTGTGCGTCTATATCATCACCGTCTATTAGGTTTGTTGAAAGACAAAGTGTGCAGGCACCTGTATAATGCAAGTTTTTGCAAAAATACGCTATGGAAAATGTGTTAGTATATTTGGATTTTACTAAAAAAGATTATTTGAATTATGTGTAAAAGCAAAATATTGCTTAGGCCATCTATTTCATTTATTGTGTATATAATGAGAAGATTAAGCAAGAGTGCAGAATTCTGTGTGACACTTCATAGCGTAGTAAAATGGCCTATAAACTTTATCGTGGTTATTTTCAATCTTCAAATGAACTTAAAACTCCCTATAAAGTACTTCTTCGAAAGTCAGTATAAATCGAAGCGAAAATTTATGTCACCGGACCAACGAGGCACTCTTAATTATTAAAATCTTAAAGTTCCAAACTCAGTAAATAATACTAACATCTGTGAAAGATGATGTAACTTTCGCCGATGTAATTTGTGTAAATGGAATTCACTGAATAACATTAACATAAATTAAAGATGTGTACCAAATTCATTTTGTTTCAAGAAATTTGTTATTCTTTAACAGGTCAAAAATTGCTTCGAACAAAAGAATATTAAAGCAGTAGAGTTTTCTTGAGTTGTCTTTTTTCTTTTACGATATTATAACTATGGGATATTATAACCGTGGGAGAGCCACGCTTCGGCATGAATGGGCCGGCTCGACCGGAGTGATACCACGGCCTCACAGAAAACCGGTGTGAAACAACGCTTACGCTGTGTTTCATCGAGTGAGTGAGGATACCGGAGGCCCATACCCTAATCCAACGCCCCCTATCCCCCTCACCATCCCCCTTCCCCCCAGGCCGCCATAGTGTGGGTCACCATGCTGCATTGTTCTTTTTCGCATTGAGGATGGTGACCACCACTCTTGGATTCTGCTCATGCTTTCCATCAGGCAGGGCAGAGTCATTTTGGCAGCTTAAATATATATAAAAAAAAAAAGAACTATACGAAGTGGGTACGGATCGACTAGTATTGAATAAATTCATTTAAAACCATTTGTATAATAATAAGGTGCATTTCGGCCTAGAATTTACATCCACCCTCCATTTAGATACAAACATGATGTACAGTATTTTCACAGGTTTGTTTATAGACATTTTATTTATATCTTATCAAGAGCGTCAATGGTCAAGAAAAACTTAATTTTATTTTTATAAATACGTAAATAACTGTCCGTCAAGATTCATCCTTCAAAATGTCAGGTTTGAGTTTACTGTTATTGGCCTCAACCACCGTAGTACTAAGCTTTTTTTTGGTTACAATTCACTGAATATTTCAAGTTACTAGAGGTCCGTCCATCCTCCCCAAACAAAGCAGAGCTTGTACTATGGATACTAGACAACTGATATAAATACATATACTATACTTTTTTTGTAAATACATACATATTATACATAGAAAACACCTAAACTCCAAAACAAATATTTCAAGATCATACAACAACCACCGAGGCAGTCAATATACGACACGCGTGACTCTTGATTTGCAAATGTGTGTGAACAGTGGTAATAACTTTGAACCGTTTTACTCCTTTGTCCTCTGTCTCTGTACCTGTTAAAAAAATGTATACATTATAGAACCGTACTTCTCAAACACATTTCAGTTATTCTATATACCCAAATATAATTCAACAGAGCTGAAACATAAAGGAAATTACATGAACCTACTCGAATAACAAAAACACGGGCAACAAGCCGGTGTCCGGTAAATACTGTTTTTACCAGATTAAGTCAGTTCAAATCGGATATGCAAACTAAGTTATGAGAATATACCGTTGTTGTATGCAAAATGGGTAGTTTCTGAGTTTTTAAAGTGTTTCGTACGAAAACTTTGCGGCGAGAGTTTTTGAAAACAGGTTTTGTTGTATTTTTTAAATATAAAACATATTTATATACTATATATCCTAAAACAGACTGAATTCATTAAGTTTTTAAACACAATTTTGCATGGAATTTTCATTAAATCGTCCCATATTGAAACACTTTAACTTTATGAAACTATTCGTTAAATAAATACAAAAATATTTGTTGAATTTAAATTTGACAGTTCGACTCAAAATATATTTAATCTGTTAACTATTACTGTTTCATGAAGTAATCCTAGGTTCGATACTCAGATTTCTTTGCAATCCAATATGATCATGTACTGTGATCACATGGTTCTAGTGTTCCCAGCTCGTTTCTCTATTTAAATACAGGGATTTCTTTTTAGAAACATGTTTGAGAGACTAAATATAAAATTAGATCTAAAAATTATTACAATCTTTTATCTTATATATGAAATTCTCGTGTCGCGGTGTTTGTTACCGAAATACTCTGAAACGGCTAATCGATTTATATAAAATTTTGTGTGCATGTCGGGTAGGTCACAGAATCGGCCAACATATTTTTTCATACCCTTAAATGATACCCAAAATAATTAGGTCTGACTTAACTCACACCTAATTATTTTGTCAGCAAGTATTGATATGCCCCGGGAGTAAAACACGTGTCTTTTGATGACATGTATCGATTTGTATGTCACAAAATATCGATATAATACCGTTGTATTAATAGCCCCTCACATCAGCAGCCTTAAACTGTCTACTGCTAGACATGTAACTCTCTTTACAAAATGATGTTTAGCCTAATATACCACTCTGAAAAGAAAAGATATATCACGAATATACTAGGAAAAGCTTTCCTATTCAGTGATCCGAAAAATTATGAATTCTCGTCAAGCAAACCGCAGTGAACCATCAGGTAATCTGCATAGAACATTGTGGTGTTTTTGTCTGGACTGTGGACTGAAAGCTTATGAAAAAACAGGTCGCTATGTCAGTTGTCTCTTGTCAAAGTGCCAGCCAGTTCGAGTTTTGCGACGTGGTTACGGCGTTCAAATGTTTTTGCTTGCCATTACATTTATTCCGATTTGAATTTGTAAATCAAATTTATAAGGTTATTTTTAAAAGCCTTTTTTATTATTATTATAACAAGCTTTATTTTAGTTTTACCAGTCCCGATGTTTGTCTGTAATCAAATCTTGCAAGTTAAATTTGATTCACTTCCCGATTTCCAATTGAACTGAAATTTAAAATGAACTTTTAGATCTGCTGACAATACAATTATTATCAATCGGTATTATTAAAAATCAAAATGGCCGCCGTAGCAAAATGGCGTCGTACATATTTCTGAACAACCGACCCAATATGGATATCAAATGAAAGGGCTTCAAGTTAATTTTTTTATAAAATCTTTGTTTGTGTTTGATTGTTTCTTTAGAAAAAACTTTTTAAATAAATCAGTTTGTTTATGGTAAACAGATAAAAACATGTTTTTGAAAGACCATGTGTGTTCGGTGATTTTTTTCGTGTTTCATTAGTAAATGTGTACCCAATGATGCAGAAACATCTCAATGGGCCGCCATGGTAAAGGCTACCATGCTGCATTGCTATATTATCTGCATTTTCAATGAGTATGATGACCACCAATCTTGGATTCTGACCATTCTTTCCATCAGGCACAATGGAATCACTTTGGCAGGCGTACAAATATTATGCAAATATTTTTCGGTATCTAATGATATTTAATTTTTTTTTTCATGATATAAAAATTGCAGTAGGTCTCTCAAATGTGAAAAATCTGACTTTCCTAGGCAGAAAATCAACTAATCTCTAATTACAAAAAAAACAATAAAAATGTTTTTGTAACCTAAGCCATAAAATAAATTACAGTTATAATCGTGCAAGTCAATAAAAACCGTCTCAAATTTTAATAGAATAAATATCAACCCCAATACTTAAAAATCCCTATTACAGAGTTGAAATAAAGCTAATTCGTATTCTTGTCCGGTACGTGTACCGGGTTCGATTCCCGTGGAAAGCAAACTCTTACAATTCAGTGCCGGTACCAGTTTTATTGTAGTTTTTGTCTATTTACTCCGACTCGGTGAAGTTAGGGTGACGTAGCTTCTAAATTTTTAACAGTACCTTCCTGTTATAAAATATCTGCCTCGTTGGTCTTGTGATTAGCGTAAGCGACTGCAGATCAAGAGGTCTCAGGTTTGATGCCTGGGTTTGATTGCTATTGGGTTTGTCTTACAATAAATTCATAGTGGCAGCCCAGAGTATAGACGACGAGGGTGTTTCCCACCCGTGTCTCTGAGAGCTCGTTAAGCCGTCGGTTCGGTTGTCATGATATTTTATGCAAACTTTATTGGGAAGTCAGTGCCCTCAAATCTCAACCCCTACAACTGTGACAACTAGTTAATCTTCGAATTCAGTTTACCCTCAGGGATGCCGGGGTCCGATGCCATGAGCTCCGTGTAAAAAGTGGTACTCAGGTAAAACCGGTTGAACTAATCGCCGACCCCAATTATTCTTTGGAATTAAAAAGTTGATGACTAAACTACTATAAAATCAACCATTCCTTATAATGTTTAATTTACGTTTTTACTATTTCTAGTGTGATATACCTTTTTTCTTCTTTTTTTCTTTTTTTAAAAGACAACTCCCGCATTAGGAATATACATCCTGTGTCACGGGGGACTTTACAAACATACATGAAACGGACACAAAGTACACCCAGACTTAGAACAACAATTTATGGATCACACAAAGTGTTGTCCCATATAGGATTTGAACCCACAACACTTGGCGCAGTAGGAAGCGGTGTGGCGACCACTTAAACCACTAGGCCAGCCGTGCGGTCAATTAATTCTAATTTATCCTTTACTATTAGAATTAAGTTTAACAGGACAGGGAAAAAATATTTTTAGTTTAGTTTATAGAGACCCGATCAACAGAATAAGTACCTAAGCATTGGTTGTATTTTACTTACCATATAATTGATATTGCGTTATGCTCGAACTCGTACAAAAATAACGGTTTCTAGTTTGAACGTTACATTTCATGTTGAATTTTTTTTGAAATACAACTTAAAATTGCATAAAACCTTGTGTTTTGCAAAAATATAAAACTTTTTTTTATTTAGTCCTACATATTGTTCTACGCATCTATACTATAGTCTATACTAAATATCCACGGCAAATTAAACGTGCTAGTATATAAAAGAGACTAGCAATTAATAATTCGATAATGGCTTACGTGAGGTAACAATTTTTTTTATGTAATAGGGTGCAAACGAGTATATGTTTCGTCTGATAACAAACGATTACCGCCGCCCATGGACACCCGCAACATCAGAGGCGGCATACATGCCGAAGCGTGGCTTTCCCTCGATAAAATCTAATAAGTATCTAATATCTAATAAACATGATTATACCTGGTGGCGTGACATTGTATTATACCTGGTGGCGCAGTGGTAGCGTTAGCGACTGCGGCGCTTGAGGTTTTGGGTTCAATTCCCGGGTCGGACCAATGTTTCTATGATCTGCAAATATTTGTTTCGGAGTTAGGGTGTTTGGGAGACCAAAAAAATGAATATTGTATTGCAACAGTTCTCTAGTACTTATAATACAAGTTCAGCTAAGCTTGGATCTAAATAGCGTGGTGTATTAGAAATCTGAAATATTAATTTCATAAATATTTATAAATAGACTACGTCAATAACCTGGGACGTTCGCTCAAATTATAACAGAGGAGACACCCTATTCGGCGCTCGACTTTATTTTATTCATTCATCTTTTATCCTGTTTGAACGACCTAAGTAAATTAAATACATATTCCCTATTTGCAGGAATATTATACACATAAGGGTAATAAATGGATTTAATGAAATTAAGGTCTAATTATTTACTTCGTTTCACATTATAGGCTCTTATAATTTAACGGTGGCGCTGAGAAGATATTCTATAAATAGAATCTAAATATTCTATTTAAGTATGTCTTCATTAGCTTTCCACCTCGGCTTCTCGGTCGATGTCGACTCTCGAATATCTCGAATGTGTTATAATTTTTCCAATTTCTTAATTAAATAAAATTTTATCTAGATTGGTTCAGATATACAAACGTAATTGAGTAAAAAACATTAAAGACAATTTTCGTCTTTATAATATTGGTATAATACATTTAGTCTTTTCATAAAACTGTTAGGGTTAAAAATAAACAAAATACTACTTTTGAATTTGGAATCTTTCATTTTTATAAGATTATTCATTGTATTTTCTCATTTTCGCGCCAATATATTGCTAAATATTTTGTGATATTAAAATGGAGTGGGGTGATAAAGAGAATCGAATCGCTGTGATAGCATTACATAAAGAATTTTAAAAAACGTATTTGGTTCCATACGTACTCCATGCATGGAGCCTCCATTCGCTTGGTGTGGGTCGCGATGATGCAGTACAGTAAATGCATGATTAGCTAATGTAAGCTGATGTAACAAGTCGCGATTCGAGCTCAGCAGTCAATCAGCTCCAACCATATATCATGTTCGTCTAATTAAAAAACGTGCGACCTGGTCACGTCGGGGGGTATACTAGCTAAACTTAGTATTAGTCAAATATTTGTATACCGGATTATTGATAGGTACAAAAAAACTGCCTGCTCATCTAGTTTTCGTAAGAAAGGCGATGAAAGCAGTAATGGAAAGGTTTTGAAGAAATCCTGTTCGTAGTAAGAGAAAATTAATCTCGGGAGATGAAGATAGCACCTATAGCCATCGCGTATTTTAAAAGATGTCTTAGGACTTGCAGCCTATAACAGAATTCTTAACTGGTTATTTTTTACCTGATAATTTAAAAAGAATCATCATCATCATCAGCCTATCGCGTCCATTGCTGGACGAAATAAAAAAGAATAAAGTGGTAAAATCAAAACAACTACATAAGCGGTAACGTAAAGGGAGGTCACAGAAAAAAATTGTTTACGGATCAGATTTTTTTTTACAATTGAGTAATATTATAACAAACAAAATGGTCTTATATATGTTAAAACTCTAAAAAAGCGTCCCAATTAGTCAGTAGAGTACAACGTTGGCATTATCCCACCTCAGTAATGGTTTAGTGGGATGTTACCTGGGAAGGAGTGGTTGAGCCATATTTTTGTGAAAGAGTAAAAAGGTATCATGCCACCAGCGGTCACCCATGCAGGTAGAGACCGCTCTGTTGTTGCTTACCCTCGGTGATTGTTTCTAATCACCAAGTTGCAACCGGCTTATGAATGCATCTTCTTTTGTTAGACATACATGACTATTTCTGATTTACTCTCTTCTGAATATAATGACATTCTTTTATACCAAAGTCTGCCTTAAATTCTGAAAAGGTGTTCCAAAGATGACCCATTTTACTTTAAAATATAGAACACTGTAAACAAAGGCAGTACATATTTTCCTTAGAATCTCAACGGGATGCTTCATAAATCGATTAGAATGAAAACTTCTTGGTACGTTTATTAGATACTTATTATTTATGGGCCCATAAATCAGTCTCGCGAAGCCGGTGGAATTCTTCCGCTGTACCTACACGGGCGTTGATGCATGAACTCTTGTTTTACAGAGTACAGAGTATTTTGTTAAGTAAGCTTACTCTGAGGGTCTGCAAGGAAATGTTAAGTAATATAAAACAACTTCAAGAAATTTTTAGTTCTACGAAACATTTTTTGTATAAGCTTGCCTCATAGACTATGCCCCAAAATTTGATAGACGACAACAGCCATTCTCCATTTATGAATTTTGCTCTTGAGCTCACTTCTCTTTTTTCCAATTTCTAATTTGTGATAGTACGTTGCCGTGCTTGCTTTAACCGGCGATGGTTTCAATGTACGTTGCGATTCTAACCATTCTTTAAGGAAGAAGTTAAAGTAAAGGTACATCCGAAAGCAGTTGTTTGAGAAAAATACCCATGATCCTGAGGCTAAAAAAAGCTACATACAATTTAAAAGATTGAAATTAAAACATAATTCATAACAAAAATATTTGTACTAAAACAAAATTAACAGATTATAATAAAAAATGGAACATTTTCTCCATAAACTGGTTGATTTTTGTCCAACAGAAACTTCACAAAAGGTGGAGCGATTTGTCACCCAGTCGGCACTCGATCCATCAAGCTCCGATGGCTGAATTATTATTCTTTATATCGTTTAATGACGCACCTGGTTGGCTGTCAGCAATCCTGTGATAAATAGGACGAACGGTGCTCCTTAAGGATATGATAGATATAAAATATAGTGGTTATAACTTACTGTAATAATGTTATATAAAATATTAGTCATCGTAATCCAGGCCGTAATATGTACAGTTAAATACATGATATTATTTGGCCTGATCATTGATTGGTTCATTAATGCAGAGCCTAAGCAGCTGGGGCTACTAAATTTAAACTTCTCGACATTAACGGACATTCTACGGTGATTCTCCCTTTTATTTAAAGGGGCATAACACACATTCTATAAGTCTATACGATATGCGTAAGGCATATCGTATAGACTTGTAGAATGTGTGTTATGCCTGGCTGACCAGTTCTTATGGTAAGAAAAGATGTGTCAAAAACAATACCATGCAACTGAAAATAAAATTGATGATATTGAATAGATATTGTCATATTAGCACCGAAAAATTTCTATTTACTTAGTTTCTAGGTTATTGCGAATCAAATAGGACACAATACCATTTAAACCACACGTATAGTCTAAAAATCAATTTGGACTGCACGGTTGTCCTAATGGTTTAAGCGGTCGTCATGCCGCCTTCTTTTGTGGGTTTAAATCTGACATGGGGCAACACTTTGTGTGATCTACAAATTGTTTTCTGAGTGTTTTTGTGACTGTTACATGTAAGTGTGTAATGTCCCCCGCGACACAAGTCCTGATATTTTCCTAATACGAGACTTCTCTCTCTTAAAAATAAAAATAAGGGTACTAAATTATGCAAAAATTTAAAATGGAAGTGTGAAGAAAGATTCTGTAATCCTTCCTGTTTTTATATTTCTTAAAGCATACAGTCGCAACGACAGTTTTCCAGGAACTTATATTTCATTCATATTTCAAAACATTTATCTAGGTTACCTACCACTAACGGAAAGATGTCAGCCGTTATATATACCTGAGTGTGTTATAAGAAAACCAATATCAAGGAATATGAACTTTAGGCAAGTTTTAAAGGATTTCTGTGGCAGTTTCAAATGTGTTTGCCAATGTTTGTATTGAATTTTTAAATGAATTGCAAAACTATCGTTGTTTAACTTGTACACTACAAAACAAGATATAAATTTTCGCTAGTATAATAATTGTTTGTTTGATTAAGCATGCCAAACTCTGGAAGTACGTACTGGTTCGAATTTAATATTTTCCTTAGCTTTAACACATTTGTCGAGAAATGTATTTAAAAGAATAGGCGATTTTAAATCACCCTCGGTCAACAAGAAGAGTGTGTATGTGATTAAACTCCTTCTAAACGGTTGAACCGGTTTTAATGAATTTTTTGAGTCTATTCCTGAGGATTTCAGAAAAGCTTAAATTAAAAAAAAAACATTTAGACCCGTGGCGTTACCTGTAGGTGAAGGTATACTGCGGATAACACCGCGAGGCTAATCTAGTAGTATATAATATTCATCAGCTATTCAAATTTTTATTGGTTTTATAAGTCACTTAGACACAGCACATTTTATTGATGTCATGTCGAAAATACATCAATGTGTGTTTCAAACAGTGGTTACAACTATACAATTACATTAATTGTGTACTAGCCGTTGTTTGCCTATAAAGAACTGTTACATATCAAAGGACACGACACGTAACAAACTTCAAATTGATGATACTTCCATAAAGTTATTGAAAAATGTACTTTATGTTCATCGCTACAGATTCGAAAATAGAGAGAGGCTTCGGAAATAAAAGACATCAAATTCGTTTGAAAATTAAAGAATCAATATTATAAGTAGAAAATTATTTGTTAGTTACATTTATACCATAATTTTAGTTTATTTACTTGAACTTTAATAACGCTATAGTACATAACAACATAGTGTTTTAGTATAATTGATTTCTAGATTACCTTGGAACCATCTATATGTAGAAGTATATACTTAAATATCGTTTTTTTATTCTAGATAACGGTAGGTAAGTTATTTTGCCGTGGTGTCACTTCGGTCGAGCCGGCCTCCTATTCATTTCGAAGCGGGGATGTTCCACGATAAAAAAATGTACAGTGGTGTTTCATACTTTGTAAGAAAATTCAAAAAATACTTTTCTTCCGCGCTTGTTACCCAGTGTAGAGTAATTTGCAAATAATACCATATTTATCTGCACAAAACTGGCTACGCTCGCGCGTCATCTATTGGCAAAAGATTTCTTAAAATCGGTTCAGTAGATCCAGATAAAAAGAGGTAAAGTTTGTTAGATTGTACGAGATAGTACAATCTAACAAACTTTATCTCTTTTTGATATTTTGAACAAATTAAAATATACTATATTTATATATTTCACTCAATTTACTAACCAATAATTTATTCCAAATTCTTTCATCAAGTCTGAACGGTGCGTGATATTACTGTTTCTGATGACTTTCTGACGAGGGTATAGCATGGCTTTAATAAAAGCTATTAAACTATACCCATTATTGGTATTTGATACTTTGGACGTACGATTATTTGAACATGAAGACCAATTTTGTCGGGAAATGAGGTCGTGATTTTGTGGGGTAACGAGGTGGCTAGTTTTTATAGTCGGTGAGTTGTGGGAAATTGCTTTGTGGTCACTTAAGTTAATTTTTTCATGTGTTCTGGAATGTTCTGGTCTTTTATCAATGATCAGTTTTGTTTTCAGATACATCAGTTTTGTGAATTACAACTAAAAAAGAAAAAAGATGTCTCGACTACGTACTGGATAAGGGGCTCACGGTACAGTGTAGGTTTACACGTTACAAAGTTAAGTGACACTGGCCAAGTCATTCTATGGATGGGTTGCCATTCTTAATACAATAAGAGCCCTCCATTCCTAACAGAGCATGCTAAGCCACCAGTCCTGGTTACCTGACTTTTGGCAATAATCTTGTAGTTGGAGCTAACTGAGGTTTGATGACAGTCTTTCCAGTTAAGAAACGAAGTTCATACTAAATTAAAAGCGAACATCCCAAGGTAGTAGACTCAAGATTTCAGTACAAACGGGCCGGCTAGAGCGGGATGGTACTAACCTCACACAGAAAACCAACGTAAAATGACAGTGTTTGTGCTGTCGTGTTTCATTGGTGAGTGCGTGACCGGAGGCCCACTGATGCTGAAGCATCACTAGGCGGCCATGGTATAGGTTACCATGGTGCAGTATTGCATTGTCTACATTCGCAATGAGTATGGTGACCACCACTCTTGGGTTTTTTTATGAAATAGGGGGCAAACGAGCAGACGTATCGCCATTACCGCTGCCTACACACACCGGCAGTGCCAGAGGCGTCAGTCTGTGCCCGGCCTTTGGGGGACGGGGACAGGGATGGGGGAGGGGTTGAGGTATAGGCTCCGGTCGGGATTCTGATTATGCTTGCCATTAGTGAGATTAGAGTCATTTTGGCAGGGCTATACTGCCTAATTTAGGCGAAATGATCGGATAAAGTTATCTTGACTGCTTGTTTACATGTGTCGTGTAAAACTTAAGCCACTTTTTTACGCTTTGCTTTTACTGACCGAGGCTGCGGTTACAACAATAACAGCGGGTAACACCACGGGGCTCAGCTATTTATTTATATGTTTAATTAGGAAAACCATTTTATTGTTGAATATTAATAGTACTTGTAAATTACAGCATTAGTAGAGTTTCACTGTTATAAGTAGGGTCAGGTTGTAGGGCGTGGTCTCAGTTCTAGCGATAATAGATATACATACAATTATCAATTTCTTCTATATAATGAAAATAGATTTATTCTATTATTCTAAAAATATAACATACGATCAAATATTTTATACGCGAAGGGGGTTAAGTTATTACTAAACGGCCACATAGGGGCACAGGGGGTGAAGATCAGAGGGGGCAAATATCACAGGGGGTAAACCTTTACCGTCAACCCTATATTTTCAAATATTTATTCTTTTTTTTAACAATAATTTCAATTGGCAAATCTAACATAAAAAGCTTTGCTACGTTCTTTTTATTTATATATTTATATTTACTTTACAAATAAAACAAAACAATAGAAAAGACGGTTTAAAAATATGTAAAAGTAACAATTGGCGATGTTATCGCTCACGGCGTTGTCTTCCACGATATAACATTTTAGAAATAAAACCTTAAAAATCTTATTAAATAGTTCGACTATTCTACTCCGCTTTGTATAAATTCAACATATTTAAATAAAGTAACTTTCCCTACATTCATAATGATGTAAAAAGATCAGCTGGATGTTAAACAAATTTTCGCCCCACAAATAAACTAGGTGTGTGTAGGCTTTAAGGTTAACGTGAATAACTACGTTAGTGGGTAAAAATACAGTCAAAGGTAGAGAACAGCTTATTAATTACTATGTACTCCCATACTATGGGAAAATATAAATTCTTATAGTCAACGGACAAAAAACGATGGAATTAGATCAGTAACAACAATCAACAGCAATTGCACCGGTCTGTTTCTATTTCCACTTCAGACAAATATTGTCTGATAAATGTGATCAATTATTCTTTTTATTTTCAGCTGTATTTATGGTTGCTTATCAGTAGTCTAATTAATGTTAAAGGCTCTTCCAAATTTTGGGAAATGGGATTATCGCGAGTTTCCAATGTAACTCAATACTGCTTAGGTTTACGTCTGGTACAAAGTGATTGCAACCATTTCATGTGCTTTAATTGCCTCTGACACTCAATACCCATCCAACAGAAACTGCTCGGCTCCAATTAGTGAAGCTTAACTCTAATCCGAGCGGAACAAGCTGAAAATAACTACAACACCACGTGAATAAGCAAACACCCTGTGTTGGATTAGAGTGAGACCGAGAGAGAATTTGTTTTAATTACCAAAGAACGCGGGGATGTTCGCTGTTTGTTCAGTTTAGCAGGGATTATGGGAACACAGGTTTTTGTGAGATTTCTGTAACGTGTAAGACACCATGTTATTTATTGGTTTCGTATTAATGGATACATTTTTACAAATAGTTTGTTTTATGTCTCTTTGGCAAACGTTATTACAGTGTTAATTTCATATAAATCGTTATCTTTCTGAAGAATATTTCGGGTCGGTATGGCGGTGCAATAAATTGCCTTTTCTGTTTTCGTCTATCATTCTGTAAATTATTAACCTTGTTCTAGTTATAATACACCTTCCACGTAGTCCTTTATTCCATTGCAATGTGCGACACCTTGCCAAGAGAACTTTTGCCCTTCCTGTGAATGTAAATATAAAAATCAAAGGTAGCTTGCTAAATAATAAGTGGCTATATATATTCTATTGCTAGGCTATTATAATAAAGTTATATCCTATTATTCTGTTAGTAGTACATTGATCTATATAATGTTATTAGCTCAGCTACAGAAACGTCTCCAAGCTTTAAGTAAGTCACGACAGCTACTACTCAGAAGAAATTCACAAAGAAGAAATAGAAATAAGAGAAAGATAATTAAGAAATAGCATTACTGCAGTTTCTATCCTCATTTCAAGATCACAGAGAGGGCAGGTTAGTATGACAGTAACATCATTCTCGTGGTAAAAGCAATGAAATAATTGTTTACTTAAGGTTTCCTGGTTGAATAGTCCATTGCTGGACACACAATTCTCATCCGAAACTCTTAGCAAAGGATGCATGCAAATCAAGTGCGAGCCCTGATTCTCAAGCTAGACTGACCTGAACCTTCGGTTCTGTCGGGATTCAGTACCTTGCAATGCTACAATTTTTTTTTTACAATTAACACGTTGAACATATATAAAAACTTTGAAAAAAAAACACTTAATAGATTTTGTTAATTTTGCGTGTGCGTTAGCCTGTGTTTTTGTGAGTGAAAAATGCCTTTAAAGATTTTTAGTTAAATACAAAATAAAACAACTTAACGAACGAATCGTAAAAACAAAGCACTTTTACATTCAAATTCAACAGTTAAGCGCGAAGTCCCCTTATTAGCAACAGATAAACGATAAAACATTACAAATTTATAGCTTCTCATGAATATTCAGTAGAAAGCAAACACCTAGCTAAGATTAGTATTCAACGTCTACAAGGTTGCGATTATTTCCTTTTACGCGCGCCTTGGACGCTTAGAGCTTTTTTACGAGCACCGTGTATTGCAAAAAAGAATGGTATGGAATAAATTCTGTAGCGTGTATGTTAATTATACAAGCCGTGTTCAAAAGAGTTTAGATTACGGCTCTTTTTATTTGACGGCGATAAATGATAATGCTTATTACATACTTATTTATATTATACGTAAAATTTTATAGATTTAATAAGTGGACTTATTATATTTTCATCTTATTCAGCTTTTTTTTGGTTAATTAGTAGCCGGTTCCAGATCGCTTGTGGTTTTTCCAGACCAATACACGAAGAGCGAATCCAAAACTCAAAAGCTGACAATAGTTTTTTGACTCTTTACATTGTTACGTTTGTTTAAATGCGTATATGGGTGGCGATATCACTTACTATTAAGATACTCTTTCTTTCGTTAATCCCCAGTATTTTTTTGTGCGGTATGTCTTCACAGGTTTATTAAACCTTATCAAATCATTATTTACTGAGCCGTAATTAATCTTATATAACGAAACCATTCCTGTTTATCAGAAGTAACAACAAACTACGATTAATTTTCATAACCACCAATATGTTTAGGTAAATATAGTTAATGTATTACATTAAATTTAATGTTGAACTAAATCAAATAGCTTACAGTGGGAAAAGATCAAATATTTCACTACAAACACGAGATTCCGTTTCTAAAGCGATATATAAACATCGCCGAAATATTGCGGCAGCCACGTAGCTTTAATTGGTGTGTGTAAAATTTGAACCAAGATATAGACGAGACTAAGTGGTTATTTTGTGTATGTTTTGAAGAGAGAACTTTCTCTTTAATATAACAAAATTTTCTGCTAGAAGGCACTGAGTCTACACAAATGACT
Source organism: Hyphantria cunea (assembly GCA_003709505.1). NCBI lineage: Eukaryota > Metazoa > Arthropoda > Insecta > Lepidoptera > Erebidae > Hyphantria > Hyphantria cunea. Next base: position 240,573 of record PKRV01003037.1, read on the forward strand.
TATATATAGTCGACAACATTTATATTCAAGACAATGTTATTTATCTTTATTACACACATATATTAGCAGAAAACACCAAATGAGTTACAAAATGTATAAATGTCACATTCGGCGGTCTACCGATTTTAGCGATTTCTTCCTAGACCCAGATATTAGGTATTTGAAACATGCGGTAATTTATATACAAGTGACATATTATTACGTGAACGTCTTAAAAGAATAATCACTAAAAATAATCAAATATTATCGGAAATATACTTAATAGCAGTCGTGTACTTACACCTGTACCCAGGTTAATGATATTCATAAACTTTACGCAATGATTATGTGTTGTTTTCAAGTTTTAACCTTTAAGCTTAAAGTTAAACTAGCACATAAACGTTGCTTAAGTTAAATAACGTTTATGAATAAGGGTGTTAGTTACTTTAAATTTATCTTAGAAAAGCCATGTCTTAGAACAAACGGGTACTGTTCAATCACAGTGATAAAACGGCTTAAGAGAAAACCAGTGCTAAACAATTACCCTTCGTATTTTTATTCATTCATTTGTCCCTTGTGTCGTCTACACAAATAAATAAAATTGAAGTGCCTGATTATAATTTAAAATTAACAACTTATCAATCAATGCTTATGAAAGTCAGTAAGTCCCGTATTGATATACATCAAATGGCAGTCACATTTATCATGAAATCAAAACATTCTTTTGTTAGTATAAAAACTAACTTACATAAACATTATTTTTTAATGTGAAGGTGGATTGTTAACCTTAGTGTTGCCATGGCGTGCTACAGGTTGATGTTCTCCTAGCCGATTACGGCCACGGCGGCCAGTCTCAACGGAGACCAGCCAAATACGCAGGAGATTTTATAGTGCATAAGTGTGTGCGCAAACACAGGTGCACTCTCTGTTCCCTCTCTCTCATAATCCAATGGGACGGTTAACCGACACGACCGGGGAGAGATAAGGCGCAGGACCGACAGCTTTACGTGCTCTCCGAGGCACGGGGGTTCAGACCCCAACTTCCAAACTCCGAGCTGTTATTAAGTATTTATATAATAAGAAAAACTCAATAACACTTTTGGCCTGACCCGGGATTTGAACCCGAGACCTCTTGATTGGCAGACGCATATTTCAACCGCTAGACCAACGAGGCAGTTAAAAAAGCTATAGGTTATATCTCTGTTTAATTTGTTTCCGAAATGTGTTACCGCTTTCTCTTATCACTTGAGGCATAAACATCCGTGAGTCATTATAGCAACACAGGACCGACACCGTTAAACTTGAAGCCGTTGTGCATTCTCTCTGATTGTTTCTGATATTTTTTCACGCAGCTATTTTTCTGAATGTGTGAGGTCATAACGTTATATCCGAATGTGTGACGTCAAATCTGCGTTATTTTCATGATCTGTTAAGCTACTTTATATTGCTTTATGATGCGTTTTTATAATAGTACGAACATCAAGTATAGTTTTTTATAATGAAATAGGTGACAAACGAGCAGTCGTATCGCCTGATGGTAAGCGATTACCGCCGCCCATGGATACCTGCAACACCAGAGGTCTTTGGGGGATATAGGGAAGGGGTTGGAGTGTGGGCCTCCGGTATCCTTACTCACTCGGTGAAATACAGCACAAGCGCTGTTTCACATCGGTTTTCTGTGAGTCCGTAGTAAACTCCGATCGAGCTGGCCCATTTATGGCCCACGGAGAGCTTTCTCAAGTTTAGACAAGCTTACTGTTAGTTGTCTATCTAAGCTTATTTATTAAATAACTCGATTTATAGTACTGTAGCGGCCAATAAATGTAACCAAGAGTCACAATTGCGCTAGCATCCCCTTTCTAGAGTTTAAAAAAAACACATCACAATCGGTCTATTCACTTAGGATTACGATGTGACAGGCAGACACGTCAAACATATCCTTATGCTACTTTATAACACGCTTTTTTTTCGTCGGGGATCAATAATTGAAATCTAGACACCCTTGTTTAAAAAACAGTAATAAGAGCTAAAAACAAAAAGTATAGTTCACTTGAGTATTGTTAGCCACCGTGAAAGTAATCCTGTAACATCTTCACGTTAACTTAAAACTGCCGATTAAAAACTTGTGAAACAAGTGATAAGTTAAAAAGTTTTATTTCAAAGAAAACCTTTTAGAACTTGTTAATAAAAAAATAACTTTAATCTCTTTCATTTGATACCCATATTGAGTGCGTTGTTCAGAAATATGTACAACGCCATTTTGTTACGGCGGCCATTTTGGATTAATAGTAATACCATTTATATATGATTACATTTTCATCAGAACTAAAGCTGTATTTCAAATTTCAGCTCAATCGGAAACCGGAAACTGGATCAAATTTACCTTGCAAGATTTGATTACAGACGTACTTCAGGACAGGTGAAAGTAAATAAAAACTTGTGAAATTGTAACAAGTCCTGTTTGTGGTTGTATTTTATTAGTAATTAATTAATTTAATTAGGTAGTATTATTTTTCTATTTTTGTAAAAATTTCAATTATCTATTTTTTTTTGGTAGCTTTTCCCATTTAGATGATTTACTTTACTATTGAGAAGTTCTTTCAAACTACGGACAAAGACGCGCCCAAAAGCTGGCAATATATATTTGTGCTTAATAATTAAAGCAAACCAAGTAAATACTATTTATAGGTAATGGTAGAAATGTAGGTATGTACGTGCATACCTTCCGATCGACTGCATCAAATTGGATAATTCTTTTTATACGTTCGTCATTGTTAGGACAATGTTTGTATTAAAAAAATATGTAAACCTAGTTTTTTTTGGTTGCGATTTTACACTACCTATGGGAAGCTGAAGCGGGCATAATTACTAAAACAAGTTCCTCAGTCGTTTAGAAAATATTAACGAAAGAAAAATGTGATCAAAAGTTCCCTGGGGCAACTAGTTTGAAATAATCAAACATTTCAACAAGTATTAAACAGAAGGTGAAATAGCTCTCAATATCGAATAAACCATTACAATTTCCCGCTACATGCAATAAACATCAGACGTTAACAGGTACTGCCAGCTCACGTGCCAATTATATAATACCTCCGTACAATAAGTTAAAAGATATATAAAAAGAAAGGAAAACTAATAAAAACTTCTTTGAAAGTTCAAAGGTCAAAAGCGGATCGGAAAGTTAATTAAATATAGGGGAGATGTTCGTTTGAGTTAAGAGTTCAGTATTAACCTACAATGAGGATAATGAATGATGAGTTATTTAGATTTTGAAAGATTATAAAAAGATCTCGTTGTCAGAAGATAATTAATAAAGTTAATTAATTAGGAAAGCGACGGAGATTCAACATAAGCACACCCATATCCTTTAAATTTTAAATAATATCATGATAACTAATTTTTCGGACATTTAGCACATAACGCCATCTAGTCACATACTATGCAAGCTTATGTTATGGGTAGTAGACAACTGATATAAATATATACATATTATACATAGAAAATACCCAAACTCCGAAACAAATATTTGCAGGTCATACAAACATTTGATCCGACCCGGGGATTGTACCCGAGACCTCAAGCACATCAATCATCAACAACCCATAATGTCCCACTGCTGGGCTCGGGTCTCCTCTCAGGAGAGGGTTAAGGCCATGCGTCCCCACACTGGCCAAGTGCGGGTTGGGAACTGGCAAGACAACGTTGTGGCTACGTAATCTTACCGTTGGATGTTTTTTTAAGCCGTTTAAAGGCCTCCAACTAAGCTTCACGACTGTTATCCTATGATATTAATAGGGACCGACTGCTTAAAGGGGCCTCCAAATCACGGAGACGCTCATGGTAACATGCCACCAGCGGTCACCCATACAGGTACTGACCGCGCCGTCGATTGTTTCTAATCACCGAGTGCAACTGGGCTATGAGCGCCTCTAGCGTAGCAGTCGCATACGCTACCACTGCGCCGCCTAATCATTCAATAGAAACATTAACATTGTATTCAGAGGTTCTGGACTTAATTCGTATCTAGGACAAACATTGCACGATAAACAGGTTTGCTTAATTTTATTCTGTATTCTGCTATACTTAAATACGTTTATCAGAAATTTGTTTTATATTATTTACATAAAAAGTGAGAAATTATTTATGAAAGTAATAATGGAGCTTTTATAAAAATAAAAAATTAACGTCTTCAAGAACATGACTAAATTGAATAGGACCTACATGGGAAGCATCAGCTTTCAAATGAATAAAAGAATCGTCAATGTTGGTTCACTAAGGTAAAAGTTCTGGGGTAACAAACGAAAAAATAAGTAGTAGCAGTAGTCATAAAGGTATTCAATGATTAAAAATGTTGAACCAACCAACCAATGGTGAACCAACCAACCAATCAAACCAAGTGAGTTGGAATACCGGAGTCCCATAAAATAACCCCTCCCCCATCTCTCTCCCAATTCTCCAAACTCCGGTTACGCACTTGTGATACCTTTGGTGTTGCGGGTGTCCATGGACAGTGTAGACGCTTACCATCAGGCGATACGTCTGCTCATCTGCCACTATTCCATAAAAAGCAAATAAGAACTATATAATAAAGAAAGAGGCATGGTGAGCGCATAAACCTCCGTGTCATCCATGCGGATAGGCATCATTTGTTTAATATGTCCAATACCGGAGCAAAAAAAAAATATTAAATCAACTATCAAAAGTCCTACATACATATACGAATGGGCCTAATCCCGCCCATACGCTTACAACGGTAACTCCTGTTCACTAGGATCAACATCAGTGACCCAAACACACTGAGATACGGCACTCGGGAAGTCCCAGGAAAACGTAAAATGTCTTAGAATCCGCAACGTATTATACTATTTAAACAAATCTAACAACCTTTCTCTAATTCCAGAAACTCTCAATAGACGCCATCACAAATGGCACGTCAAGTTATCTAATTGACTTACAGCTTCAGACAGGTTGACCCACTGAGATTAGCCAAAGTTGAAAAGTGAAAGTTATTTACACTGACATCGACTGTTCAAGATACTAACCAAGTTCAAGGAATATTAAATTAGAACTATTCGAAGTGCTTTCTAAAACTTACTCAAGGATGAAGGTAATCTGTTTTATAAGTAATTAAGTGCTGTTGTACCATATTCAAAAGATATATAAGGCCTTAGAATATTAAAAATGGAATGATAAACAGAAGAGGAAAGTTTTAGAATAAAAGTGAATCAATTATTTACCTTTCCGTTTTTCAAATAGCTGTTGCAACTTGAAAATTGAACAATACATACAACCGATATGTGTCCAAAAACGAAGGGATACAACCGATAAAAGTGACGATAAATAAAATAGTACGGGTGGCAGGTGTCCCAATATTTACAAACAATATCGTTCAGCAATACGTTATACGAGTATAGTACTACTCACGAACCAATTTTGATGCCAATGGGAATGGGATGCCAACTTTTGATCCAATAAATTGGAAAAATTGCTTACTGGTTTCTTAAGTTTTGTAGAGACTTATTGCCATTATTTGGCTACGATTATACTTTTGTTGATATTTGAGTAAGATTTTCATTCGGAATAGGCTCGCAAATCCACAATCCTAATCACTAATTAGTACTTATTGTTTTTTTGCTAGATATTTTTGTAATTAAACAGAAATATATTAGGTACAGTACAGATAGCGAGTGTCTGCAGTATATAGAAGCAAGTATATGGATTACGTAATGGTCGCCTACCTATTCCTACCTTGTGTTCAAGAATAACAGGAACTTCGCAGGCGTACCTATTTTATTTACTGCCTATATTATGCGAAACAACGGTTAGTTTTAAAGTATACAGGCTTAATAGTTAATAATGCTATTAGCTCGCAAAAGCTAGCAAAGAATAGTGACAGTATAGAGTATTATAAACTAGTTGAGCCTAATAAACAATCATATAGGCTAGAAATTATAATCACTTTCTGTAATCGTTCTGAATGTAAAAGAGCTCTACACATTCCCCAGAATGTGTAGAGCTCTTCTTCTTTTCGCTCCAGCTTCTGAAGGGACTCCATTGTTCTTAATTTTCTTCATACAAAAACTTTATGGTGATTGATTTACAAGCTTACACAAAACCTACTTTTTTATGTTTCCCAACGTCTAGTGAAACCTGTATGTTTTTTATATTTGTTTTCTCTAATCCAATCAATTGTCCCGATATGTTGGTGGCAATTTTAAAACAAAAGTGGAAGTGTTCGCGTTTTTATGAAAAATGATATCGTATTATAGATTTTAAGTGCTCTTTGTCGTATGACGATTTATGTATTCCTGAACGTTACAGATACAGTGAAATATCGTTGCTATAAATAATGTTTTGTGAATAATCGCCTTTGTACATGGTGCGTGACGTTTTGTAATATATGAGACAATATTATAGATCAGCTTCTATGTCTATATTTATTTTATTTTCAGCCTTATTTTGTTGCTTGTAACCTTTAAGTTAAGGTTAAAAGTTAAGACAACCTTAATTTGTAAAGGAATAATAATATAAATTTTGAATTAAGAAAGTGTGTGAAAGATATGAAGTACGGTCTTCGCAGTTTTGTACGGCGTTGCAGGCACATACACAATTACAATACCTCTTCTAATTCATTATTCCGCAACTCCGTATAAACAATTATGTGCCAAAAGCTAAAAATCGAGGGTTGCTGCCCCATCCCTTTCACCTGTATTCAGTTGGACAGTTTACAAGTGACGATATAGTGCTGAATGTTATTGTTTTATGTCCCTGTATCTTTCTAAAAAGGTCTCCTGGTGGTTTTTATAACCCATAGTCTATTAAAAAATATATATAGCCTGCGCCCTCAGCCAAGATGCATATTATTCGAGTGCATTCTCTTTGGTTCACGCCTCTATACTCTTGTATTATAGGCTAATATGTATTTTGTTTTGACCACGTAGCTTAGCGGTATTCCTATACATTTGTTGGTTTTCTATTAACGTTTATGTCCGTAGAATGCAAATTGGCTAAGGTGCTTGATACGGTAAAATGTGGTCAATGTGTTATTCTGATGTTACTGTGTGTTCTATCATTGTAGACTTGCATATGAATGTATTCAATAGTTTTTTGCGTGAAACGGTAACAAACATACATCCAACGCCTACTCTCAAACTCACTTTTTATTTTTCTAATAACACTGTAGAGCTGATAGTCAGAAAACCAGCTTTGCACGGATACCATACAGCATTTATCTGAGATGGCGATACTTCTAGGTTTTAGTGTACATAATATTGTTTTTACTGTTCCATTCTATGTCTTGCATTGTATTCTATGGGCCATAAATAAATCATTTTCATCTAAAAGTAATATTAGTACGAAGTGCTTGCTGTTTAAGGTATATACGACTTCTATATTATTCAATAGGTATATTCTGTGGGCCACGAATAAATTATACAACTTGATTGGTAATATTAGTAGGAAATACTTGTTGTTCAAATTACGTGTATTTAGGTACACATATGTATATTTGCGCATGCATATATATCGGTGTTGATTAGTTTGACCTTTATTTGGACTTTAGTTTTATGCATGTATGCAATCATTTCTGAAAAGCAGATATTCATTTCAACATTCCATAATGTGTTTATGAATCAGTAACTAAATAAACGTGACTATAATATTATGTAGTGATATGTCATTTTTTGTGTCTCCGCCTACAAAATCGATGATATCTTAGAACATAATAAGTGTAATTCTGTATATTTTTAAGCCTATTAATATTATAATACAATTTGTACTATCATATATATTTTTTGATTCTTTATACACGAACCGGCTAAAGTGACTCTACCTGATAGAAAACGTTCTTGCTCATTAGCAGGGTCCGAGAGCAATCATTATACTTCTGCATAATTGGGCCTCCGGTCTTGTACCACGTGCCTTTTTGTTTTCTCTTTGTAATCAACTTTTGTAAGTATGTAAACTATATTTTTATATTATTATATTAGGTACTAGTATTCTTGTTGATCATGTTTTTATCCGACTATGGGAAACCAAAAGGCCTCGATAATTAAGTGGCTGCCAGGAACATCTCTATTGACATGGTAGATATTGACCATTTTTGTTCCTGCGCATTTCGGTATTTTTGTCGGAATTTTTTTCCTCCTCCGTCATCCTACTGGGGTTTACGATAAACGAACCGACTAAAACAGTAGTGAGATATGAAATTTTATTATCAATACAATATTAAAAAGAGGTACGTCGGTGTTTTAGAGATTTCCTTTCTACGGTGCATCTAGTTCCCCGGGTACTACGAGGCACCCGAGATGGCGAAAGTACAGTTTTTGAGCGATTTTATTCCGTCATAAACTCTAGCTAAAATATTTTCGATGATTCTTGCACAGGAAAATAAAAATAAAATGTGGTATTAATAATAAAAGCATTTGGTTGTACAAAATATATTTTTATTTTTTAACATCACCCGTCATTAAATGCTAACCAAATACAATAACTGCTAAAAAGTCTTAAAACATATACTTGAAGGTAGTAATTACATTTGTTATAAAATAAAATTTTATCAAGCTACATCCAAAACAGGTTTTGTTTTTTATCTATTATTGTTATTTTAATGCTACATTTAAAGGTGTATTGTTAAAAGTGTGTGTTAGTTCCAATAAATTGATTTACGATACAAAAGCCAATGTTACCAGTACCACTGATCCTGATCAACTCAGAAAACTGGGAAAAGAAACTGTAATAAGAGTAATTCTCAAGAAAACAAAATAAAATCTTGCTGTCGTCACTTGTTGGTTGCTCATGGTTAGGTGACACCAATCAAGCATATCATAATAGCCATATTTTTTGTTCAAAATCGTCGTAAATACCTTAATAGGAGTACCTATGCTATAGGCCAACATTTCAATATATTCACGTGATTACATTGTGCCGTAATTCAAAATTTTTCGCAAAAGTATGGCGTCTAATCCAAATATAATTCAATATTTACTATGTTTCACATTCGAACTGCTTTAACAAAAAGGAATAAGAAAATATTTTGAACTGGTTCTAAAATCTTATTTTTGAGCTCAGCAAAATAAAAAAATCAGAAGTTGAATCTTTAAATAATTTATCATTCCTTAAATTGGTTTCTAAAAAACAATTTAATGTATTTGTACCCCAATTTCCCGCCAAACTACAACTCAAATCCATCCATCCAATCCAAAACCAAAAATGCCAATTAAATGGTTTATAAATATAAAGAATACTCGTTTAACATACAAAGTAGCTTTTATGTAAACACCTGCTATACTTAAGTTACACAAAACCAAACATCTAATATTACAAAAACATTCCTAATCAATTGAGCTGGACCATACTCTTGGGACTAACGCTTTGTAATGGATATAGCTTACCAATAAAGTGCTTAAATTTTACCAGTACATTAAAATTTAACGAAACCATTAATATCGCAAGCGCCGTGAAAACAACCTATTCCCTAACAGTGCAAAATATATATATTTTATTAAACAAATATTATTGTTGAATACACAACCAACCATAGCTAACTGCGGTGCGTGTACATTTTGTTTTAAATTAATTGGCAGATTTCATTGATGACTCAAGAATAAAAACTAAAAATTTGATCAAAACACAAAAAAAACCAAACTCTGACTTCTCGAAAATAAGGTAACAATTATTAAACTTTTTTTTCGGGGCAATAATGACTTAGTTTCACTACTTCAAGTTACTCAAATCCAACATTCAAAATTACTTGCATTGAATTAAGAAATCAACGTAATCTGCCATTGAGTATTCTAATAACATCCTTAATACCTAATCAAATGTATTTACATTACAACGAGTACAAATGCATGATGCTTGTAATCAGTCGAATCGCTTTGAAACCAGCCTGAGTATAAGTGTTTGACAATTTTGACAGGAAAAAAAACAGTGATGTAATTTAAACCACATTAATTTTCAAACTGTGTTCTTGAAAACAATGGTTTAAAAATAAAGCAATGCTATCAACAAAAATGGTGGCATTCGATTATTTATTTTTGATAAGTCCCTCGTTACAGTTTTTGATTAACACGTTCACTGCGGGCCGCATTTTGAAGAACTTTCAGCTGGTGCGGCTGAGGTCGAATCAGCCCCAAGCTAAACTTCCTTGCAATGCGGTTGAGGCCTTTTCAGCCTCATGTTTCAATCATTTGGTAAATGTGTTGTAACTTGATCAGGAGCGTGATTCGATGTTTAATTTTATGCTAAAATTACTTGCATGGTATTGTTTTATGTACACCTAGCTTCGCCCAGGGTACTGATTTTTAGTTTTAGAGAAAACATCTAAAATATATTTGAGGTCGTTTTAGACCACACATCGCACTAAATCGGGGCGCCATTAGTAATGGGAATGAATTTATATCGATGAATGTCCATGTCTATGTTATATTTCTATTACTTTTTTATATTGTTATAGTATTGTGCATAAAAGTATGGGATGTTGTTAAATAAAATACAAACTATTTGTTCATCTAATTTATTCTATATTACTTTGCATGCTGTTCGTTAAAACAATGCAAGCACATTACATTGTGAACAATAAGTCATATTTTTTTTTACTTTCTTTGCAGCCTGCGTAAGCACGTACGGCACCTAATGTAAGTCGTAATTTTGCATAGCAAATGACGCAACGTTTCCTTATTTGACCCTTTGCAAGGATGTGCTGAGACTCTGAATGGCAAAAATAAAAAAGAAACAATTAACACGATTGCGCAAAGACACGTGCTCCATTATCGACTATGGTAGCGTCACTAAAGTCGACTTACTTGCTCTCACGCCGCCCGCGCGCCCCGCTTATGGAGTTCGAAATCGGCCTCAACCCGCACCTTATTCAATAATTTTGTGATCAGTGCGTTTGAGGCATATTTCGACCTCAAATATTTTTTTACAATATTGAGTCAATGCTTCGCAGATATAAAGAAAGCTATATTTGTCTTTGTCATACCTCATACGGTTGAGTGTAAACAGCCGCCGCACTAGAGAGAAAACACAGTTTTACGCGCCGCACCAGCGTAAAGTCTACCATGAGGATGAATCAACCTCAAGCCGCAGTGAACGTGTTAAGGAATATTAACAGTTATGTTATGTTATAAAACTTAAATACTAGTCTTTACTACCTAGTTTGATAATGACTTAACTGTTTGGCTACTATCACCTTGCCCTAAACCTAATGATCATTCGTTCGAAGCATCAGTAATATTAGATAAAATTTATATATAAGGGGTATATACACTAATTACAATACAATATGATTATTTTGAGCGCCAGATACACTACCCTCCTAAATAAAATGCATAAAATATAGAAAGTGCCGTTCGCATATTACTTGGAAAGTGAAGATGAAAGATATAACGACAGTATGAAGTAAGATCCGTCAGTTGGTAAAAAAGTATTAGCACACTCTTAGAATAATATACAAAAAAAACGAGTATTGAATTTATAAGAAACGTACGATACAGTGTACAGTGAAAATTGCTTTGGAACTACATATAAAATTATTGAAGTAAATCCTACGTCATAAACTAAAAGAAAACCACAAAAACTGCCGTTATATAAAGATATTCATAGCAGTTCATAGTAAGAATTGACAGATATTTGAATACTTAGGTTTTATGATCCACATTACCGGTTAACAATAACAAGTAAAGAACTTGGTTCTCAGTAATCAACAAAGGAGGGCTCCGGCGCTCAGTATAGCGTCTGTCAATGGAGGCTCCAATCTATAGGAAGGTCTCTAGAAGTAGACCGAGAGGTGAGAGATGGCGGTGCGTGTGGCGCACCGCGGGCCGCATGTCAGTAATCCAGGGATTCTTCGTCAGGAGAACGCTTGCGGCAGCACAGGCGCCAGGCAGCACCAAGAGCACATACACCAATAGCAAGCGCTAGCCCTGCACCTAAAGCTGGTGCTGTCCAATCACCAGCTCCAATGCTCCTTGCTTTTGCACAGAGCACAGGTGACTCATCATGTAACTGACCTAATGGTATTCCTCCTAATAAATCCAAATACCCCAAACGACGAAGACTATCTTCAGAGTATGCTTCTCTAGCCCTTTTTTCATCAGTTGTCCAAAATTTGCGTTCCCCAGATGTCACATTAGGACAGTTGACAACGCCATTACATATTAGTCTAGCTGGAATGCACAGAGCCTCTCCAGGACAAATAAAATCACATCCCTGGCCCGAATCAGATGGTTTCAGTTCACTATCGGTCAATCTTGATGTCATTAAAGTACCGTCTGAATTTTTAGGTAAATGATAAAGCCCAGTCCAGGCTATTTTAAATGCGGCTCGCGCGGGAGATGCACTGCCGATGAAAACAATACGAATGGATCTTGTCTTTTCTTTTTCAATTACTAATGGGTCATCTAAAGATTCAAATCCCAGTTCACCGGCTGATAATATTGGCATTTTTTCAGTCTCTGAAACATTATCTCCACAAACGGAAAGGTAGGGATCTAATCGTCCAGGAAGATAGATTTGTATATTACCATCTTCACAATGTCTTGAAGCAAATTTAATGCTCTCAAAGTGCAGCCAAATATCTCTCTTGTCTTCGATTTCTAAATCCCAAATGCATTGTATTCTTTTTGGTGGCTCCATGTAACCTAAGGCTTCTAAATGTGGATAAACTATTTCTCCATCTGATGCAGCAGCTAATACGGCTGGTCCACAAAGTGGACCATGAACAAATTCATAACGAGCTTCAAAAAGTGGCAATGGATTTTTAAAGTAAGAAGCAGCTGCATGAGCATTGTCGACTATAAGTTGAAGGTTTAAGCTCTCACCAGAAGATACAACTCTATATGGCCTAGCTCTTGAGACAGCGTTAGCATGTTTAGCACAAAGACATGAACCGAGTGATCTCTGCACGGCGAGATGTAGTGGCAGAGGTGTAGTGCTCAATCCAGGTAAAGTCATATTTTGTGATTTTCCGACCGGGAAAGGTTCCCAAATAATTAATTTGTCCGCGCGATCTTCATAACAGTTTTGACAAGTGACAGTTGTGTAGGGATGATCCTGGAAAAAAAGGGATTTCAAAGATCTTTAACACCTTATTACTAATAATTAATGTACTGTTGCTGTATATCAAATCTAACAAAGAATTAATAAGAGAGCAATGTCAGAGAGGTCATTTAACACGATTCTATTAAATTATGTAAAAAGCTAAAATATTTTTTATTATCTGATAATATATGCCTACATGTTAACCATTTTATCAGATATTCAATATATAATAATTAAAAAAAATTATTTTATTCTGAATCAACAATGCAAGCGAATTGTTCTTGTAGGTTTTTTTTTGTAGACAACTCCCGCATTTGGAATATAAATTCCAGTGTTGCGGGGATCTTTACAAACATAACATAACATAAAACGGACACAAAGTACACCCAGACTTAGAACAACAATTTATGGATCACACAAAGTGTTGTCCCATGTAGGATTTGAACCCACAACACTTGGCGCAGTAGGAAGCAGTGTAGCGACCACTGAAACTACTAGGCGAAACGTATAGTCAACCACATATTATAATAATAGAAATAAGAAAGTCAAGAATAATATTTTATATTATTCTTGACTTTCTCATTTCTATATTTATAAGAATTTGACCGTGGGAGAGCCACGCTTCGGCATGCATGGGCCGGCTCGACCGGAGTGGTATCACAGCCTCACAGAAAACCAGTGTGAAACAGCGCCTGCGTTGTGTTTCGCCGAGTGAGGATAACGGAGGCCCACATTCCAACCCTTCCCCTCATTTTCCTCCCCCTTCCCATCCCCCAAGGCCGGCAACGCACTTGTGACACCTCTGGTGTTACGACTGTCCATGGGCGGCGGTAATCGCTTACCATCAGACGATACGTCTGCTCGTTTGCACCCTTTTCCATAAAAAAAATATGTTAACAATTCACAACTTAAACTAGTGTCAAGCAAACAAGGACTAATTATTTTCTTCAAGTTATTAAGAACAAATCTCTACAAAAACAATTTAACTTAGAATAATCTTCCAATTTTGTTTATCTTTAATATGAAATTAGAAATTAGGGTGAACTTTATCTTTCTAACGACTTTAGGCAAACACTATTTAATTGAACAAATTTTGAGATAAATTAAGGATAAAAGAAACAGTCGAGAGATCTTTGAAATTGAGCCAGTTATCTGAAATACTTTACCTGATTGTAATCAAAATCACGTAGATTCAATAGTGCTTTCATATTTTTAGTTCATAATAACAAGGATACTCGACATAAAAAGATAATGTTAACATGCACAAGTGAGACAAGTTTGTCTTGTCTCAAAAATTACAAGATGGAATGTTCTCCTGCGTCCACCAAGAAATAAAATTTTCCAACTAATTTATCTATGTAAATATGTTCCGGGTCAGCAAAATCTTAAATGCTAGAAATTTCTTAAACTTACCTTGAAATTCACATTCAAAATTGTCAATATCACTCTTGCGTAAATTCTCTTGTCAGTTACAAATCTATACAGGCAGTGAACGTCTTCTCCCGGCGAAGCTTGTTTGTATACTAAAGTATTCAAAGGAGACCTAAGTCTTCCTGCTCTCTGTTTCCAAGAAGCTATGATCTCATCACAGGCTGTTCCAGGTACTGGTTCCCCAAAGCGAGTGTTGTTAAAAAAGTCGTAGTGTGCCCAATAGTAAAGGGAAGATCTAAAATAAAATTATCTATTTATAATATACTAATATCAATATCTTGTATATAAAATTCTTGTGTCACAGTTTTAGTGTTTATACTCCTCCGAAATAGCTAGACCAATATTTATGAAAATACAATTAAAAATACTATTAATCCAAAATGTTTACCCTCCATCCACCTTTCGGTAATTTAGAAAATATTTACGGAAATGACTATGGCGATACAAAGTTTGCCGGGTTACCTAGTATATACTATACTAGCTGCACCACGCGGTTTATTAGATTAGTACCTCCTTCTGACGCAGTCTGGTAAAAAGTAGCGTATTTGTTAACACAGGATGACAGCATACCAAATTTTATCAAAATTGGTGCTGTCTTTTGAAGAAGTAATAAACATAAACACTCACGAACTTTCACCTATAAAATATTGGTGTGATTAACTTTTCCTTCGACTCCAACAGTTTTGTAATTGTTTCATAGTAATTGTTCACAAAACATTTGACTGTCTTTATCCTATGAAGATAATATGGCAACGTATCACACTATCATTGTAGGTTGGTGTGTACGCATTATGCTTGATTAATCGAAAGGGCGATAATTGAATAACGTTCAATATTGTGTTCAGCAGGTCAACGGTAACACTTACTGTAGCGTACGTGCACTATTGTACGTCGCGATAACTTAATGATGACACTCAAAATTATTGCATCAATACAAAGTTTATTATCTATTACTATTAAAGCATAACTAAAGTAATCAGATACATTCAAAATTGAAAAATACGTCAACGGTAAATGCTTATTTTACGACCGTTACAAAATCAAATTGAAATTCTGCAATAAAGTAACATTTATTCAATTCTAAGATAAATTACGCTGCAATGGGGACGCACTATTGCTTTGTGCCTATAGCCTCTGATATAGATTCTGGGCAGTTGGGGATCGGAGGCCAAAAGTTTGATTGCGGAAATTGGTGGCATTGTTCTTAAGTGTGGTGACTCCCGCTCTGGTTCGTTCCTGGTGCAGAGGATGGCCGTTGCTATCCAGCGGGGCAACGCTGCTAGTGTCATGGGCACTTTTTCACCGGGACCGATCCGGGGTGGGTTATTATAATGATATGAATTATTTGATTGTGTTTGGTGGATTTTGAATATTTGTATAAAAAAATTTGAATTGTAATTTATGTTGGAATTTGTAATGAAATTAAAAATGAAATATACATTAATTTAATTTAAACAAAATTTTAGTTATATAAAAGTTCGCTGATGAATATGACCTATAACTAAAAAAACATCACTATAATACACAAACCGAAAATCTAAAATTGAAATAGGTATAGAAATAGATAGAATTGAATTATGACCTATCAGCCAGTAATTAGGCGCTTTGTTTTTTATTCTTTTTTTGTCCTCAATATAATTAATGGGATTGTTTGCTGAGGCGATATTACCCACAAATAAGCACAGGCGTCGAGGCTTTGTCAAATTTGTGTTATTTATTACAATCTGGCTCATTAGGACTGCTTAATGTATTTGAGGCCATAAAAATTCTGCAAAATTAAGTTATGAAAAGATATAAATTATGTTGCGCTTTGTGCTTCTCTCTGTTTTCATTTGGGTTTTTATTTGCAGCACTTTAATATTTTCAGCAATACTCTTGAGGGTAATATTTTATTGTTAGTGTTGCAGTTATGTAATGGAAATACTCGGTGTTCTAGTTTTACTCAAACAAATAAGTATATTACTTACCCACTGTAACTCCCTGTTTTGCTCTCGAATCTAACAAACATGGCATTGCCAGTAGATACAAAATCATGTTTTTCCATTGGCCTGCTGAATGTGTCACAGAAAGTCTTGATGATTCGAGCATCATCCGGTCTTGGAGCATCGTATAGAGTGAGAGATTCGCCACAGTCACCAGTCCAAGGTTGTATTGGTGACTCAATACGGTTGATGCGGAAACTGTTGACAAAACAATGAACACATTGTTCAAACTTGTATTAAGTGATACTTTGAGAAAGAAAAAATACTGACAGTAAAACATTGGAAGATAATAATAAAAGAAGCTGGAAAGATGTATTTATGTACATATCTGTTATATATTTATATCTGTTACATAGATAATATAGACTTTGATATAATTCTATTTTTAAATAATCACAATTTACCTTGGAAAGTATAGTCTTACAACTTGTCCAGGGAATCCTTGCATCAGGTACGTACACGACGTGTGTGGAGGGTACCAATGGGCTACTGACAGAAAGATGCCCTCAGAATCACCAGATTTCTTGAGTGTCTCTGCAGTAAGCAACCAGTCACAGGTCCCAACTTTTGAGCCAGGAGCTTCCACATGACCAGGCCAGTTTCCAACGTTAAAATGGAAACCAGTATTTAGAAGAGGGCCTGTAGTCAACATTAAATAACTTAAGCATAAAATCCGCTTACGGGTATATTTAGAATCGGATTTGCTATTTTAGGCAGTAAAAAATTATATCATTATTCTGTACAATAGAGTGGATTTCAAAGAAAAGCTATTTCCTCGAATGATCTTTTTAGTTCAATAAATAGCCTTCTCAGTTCCTAAACTCTTTTAAATTTAAAAAACAAATTTATTGAGCAATGATATTGAAATGTACTCTTTAATGATTAACTGCCTCGGTGGCGCAGCATACGCGACTGCTGTCCATGAGGTCTCGGGTTCGATTCCTGGGTCGGACTAAATGTTTGTATGATCTACAAATATTTATTTCGGAGTTTGGATGTTTTCTATGTATAACATGTATGTATTTATAAAAAAAAAAGTATTTATGTATTAATATCAGTTGTCTAGTACCCATAATACAAGCACCGCTTAGTTTGAGACTAGATGGCGTTGTGTGTTAGATGTCTGAAATATTTATTATTATTTAATGATGACTAGGAACATAACCATAAATAACTATAAAGAGTATTTAAATAAACATTAATTTACAACTTTTAATTGATATTTATTTTGTTATCGATTTTTAAGACTGACTCAGCTCTTCTTTTATATAGACTGATCTATCTAAATTTATAAAATATTTAAAAAAAACTTTACCTGCTGGTGAACTGACGAATTCCACAAACAAATCCTGAGATGTGCCGATGATGGAGTATGGGAACTTTCCCATCCCACAAAATGTTCCTATTACCGATGCCGATTCATCTTTGCCATCATATATCTTTATGTAATCGTACGGGCAGTTTTCGGAACCTGAGCAAAAATATTTCGAAGGTTAGTTTTTTTGTGATTTTGGTATCCATTTTATGTGTGCCCTAATATATGGTTTCCATTGTTTTAAACATAACAACATTAGGATTGGCAATGTAATAGAACCTCAATAACTGTTGAATTATATTAACAATATTATTAAACACTAATTTTCTTTCCATAATATACAGTTTAGCACAATAGAAATAAATACAACCTGGTCATATCTTCGAACAAGATGAAAATATTCAATTAATCAATTGTGTAATCACTTTGATTCCTGTTTTAATACAACACGATGATCAAAAATAAGCAGTGGCCGAAACAATACTTCTGACTTATAATTGGCTCTTTAGTATTCCCAAATAACTTATAATTATTAAAACTCGAATCGACTTTAGGATCTCATCAAAGTTTTTGAATACTATCAAGGATTTTGAAAATCTAATCCAAAGTTTCCAAATTACAATTTATTAACAATTGGACTCAGCCTACGATTTCATCTTTGTAGATGTCAATTAATCTGCTTGAGAAACAAAAGGAGCTCTTTATCCAATCTTCTGAAGACTTCTGATCGCATTTGACAGATCACTTAGAAAGCAAATAGCCTAAAAAAATTAACAACTGGCTTACTGTTATTTTCTGCTGGTCAGTACTATAAATGTACGGGCAGATAAAGATTAGAAGCATCTAGTTAACAGGAGAATCACTGTTAGTTTTTACAAATAATCAAACCTTTTATATAATAGATTTAACATTGTTTTTATATGGCTCCTACTCCTAAATTTGATAATTTTCGTTGAATTCCGGTATGTTACTTTTGAGTAGATTTGCACGAGTAACCACGAAAGACGGACTTGTGAAGGAGGATGGGAAAAGGATGTTTCAATCTTCTTAATATCTCTAACAACCAATTAGTGATTTATTTTTAATTGTTGACATTAGAAACGATATTACTTTTCAAGTTTTCATCACAATACTTCCTTCTTCAGATTTTTTCCACTTCCTTAATAAATATGTTTGTTATCAATTCATAAGTTCATATCTATAAATAAACGTTTATTTGGCTTTTATACCTACATCACATTAAAAGCCAAAACAAAACGGCTACAGATGTAGGTATTTGTATGAATAAGTTGTGATATCGTGCTCAAGTAATTGTTAAATTTATTTTTTTCACATTTTATTAAATAACTACAAAATAATGAAACACAACACAGCAAACTTGAAATTATAATAATGTCATGAAGGTTATCTTTTGGTAATTTATTTTTCAGACCAAAAAGTATAAACGAGATCAAAGAGAGCAGGCAGTACATACATTTTATATTCATAAACCCGTACTGAGAATCAAGGAGTATACTATTTTTCAATACGTTACGAGCTTTCCCTACAACATCGGCGAAGTCCCGCGGCGATTCGAGAATTTAATATCAGCCAATTTGCTGGGTGGAACAGATTTAATGCTGGTTATTAGATGATGGTTATTTACGGTTACCAACATATAACTTATAACATGTTGCTGTGTCATTTATTCGAGGAGCAAAATAGGACGTGGTACTTTATTTGAGCTAAATACGATGTGTTTTGAAATAAAAAGAAATCTAGTACTTACAATTGTTTGCAAAGGTAACCTGAGCAAATTTAATGCAGTTGGCAGACTTTTAAAAAAATACAATAATCACTTACAGGGAAAGCTACACACATCACACGCCATCTAGTCACAAGCTCTTCTTAGCTTGGGACAAGATGGCGTTGTGTGTTAGTGGTCTGAAATATAAAAAAAAATGTATTTTGAATATATTATTACAATCTAAACAAACCGCTCTCGGTTAAGAAACTACACTTTAGAAAATTGTATTGTTGAATCAGAATTAATTGTTAGGTTGGAACTTAATTATTTATTGGTGTGTTTTAAAACGGAAAATGGTTTCCTGGCTATTAATTATAAGCCAAAATTTTTTTGACAATTCAATAAAGCTTTTTATTTGTTTTTTTTAAAGACAACTCATGCATTAGGAATGTACATTCTGTGTCACGGAGGACTTTACAGACACAATGAAACGGACACAATGAATACCTAGACTCAGAACAAAAATTTGTGGATCACACAATGAAGAATCTATGAAGAATTTGAACCCACAAGACGTGGCAAATAGGCAAGCGGCGTAGCGACTGCCTGAACCACTAGGCAAACCGTGCAGTCATTATTATTGTAAGTTACTTACATGTTGAAATGTTTGAATACGTTTTAATTTATCGCTTTAATAATATATCATAGTTAAATAACTCTCAAAAGGATTTCGGTTCACAGTTTTCGTAGCAATATATTTGCCATTCGACTGGAAATCGTAGCGGTTAATTGGTATTTTTATTGCTTCAAGGGATTTAATATTTTACCTCGTTAATAGCTCCTGAGATAGCAGTTAGTATTCTGACTAATTAAGTTACTAAATGATTAGGTTATTTGAGCAATTTACAAAATTTGTTCCTGTACTTTTGTGTTTCAGCACGTTGTTACTACTAGTGTTGTATTAGTAGCACTATGTTACATATCTGATATATATTTGTAAATTCCGATAAGCCATGCCATTCAATCTGATACGTTAGTAATTAGAATTTAGAGATTGAAAATCTCTCTGTAAATGAACCAATGCAGTATAAATATAGCCCTGCCGGTGGGTCTGATAATGCACCCAGAAAAAAACTGATGACATTTTTTAAGACCGGATTTCTGAGGCCGTCTCACTCGCTGCTTTATGATAAAATACAGCCCTCTCACGAAAGAGGAGTACTTTGCAATTTCTTTTGAATATATTCATTACACACGAACTACACAAGAAATTAAGTAATCAAGTGTAGATGAAATATGAATCAAGTATCGAGGATAGTTATTTTTCATACAAAATAGTGATTATTTATAATACTATTTTATGATTTTTTTTTCAATTTTTTTCTATAGTAATTCTGGACCAAATTGTTCAGCTATTTTGCCAGGGTTGAAATATGTTCTAATATTATCCATCTACTCGATATCTCTAGTTGCTGATATAGCCCTATTCTGAAATCGACACTTTAAAATGGACAGGATTGCCTATTTACTGGAATTGAATGTTCAAAGCGATCGATGGTACGAGTACATTCAGTGAAGTGGCCCAATGCAGTTAGTTGTAATGATAGGCTGTGTGATAGTCCAGAATGTTAAATTTCGGTTTTCACCTTATAAATGGTTTTTAGTTCAACATTTTTTTTATTATTTTTGCTGTAGTAATGATAAGATATTATGATATACGCTTATTTTAAATTTTTACGCACAAATCACTTCGGGATCATAATTTTAAAGATTTTTAAAAGAAAGTGCTTTCAATTTTAGTAGTTCGGTCCTTTTATGATAATAGGAGAGTAGACGAACAAACGGGTCATCTGGTGGTGACTTCCACCACTCAGGGACACTTACAACTCAAGAATCACAAGTGCGTTACCGTCTTTCAATCCCTCCGATCTTCTCAAAAAGAAGTTGAAGGGGAAGGTTACTGGGTTCCGATATAAGTTGAACTCACACTGGCTATTAACAAATAACCAAAATTTTCTTACCTATATATATCAAATATAGTCACACTTACCAGATGTGATGGGTCTCATAGGACAAGTCATGATATTTTCACATCGTTGTCCGTCTATGTTGAACTCTTCGTTTTCAATGTACAGCTTTATATATGGCAGACGAGTATTCAAATGATACCTGTAACGAGAATATTCTATCACCAAATAAAATTCAACCATTTTTATGGCTGGACCATTTTAACTGAAGCTATCTGCAAATGACGTTTCAGCCATGTTTTGGAATTAATTTCACCCTAGTATTATTTTTGGTACAAATATACATTTTTACGTCCAGTCAATATTAAAAATATTGAATCAAGTTAAGTTGCGTGCAATTGGAGAGCGACGCGACTGCGATATGCTGTTGATGAAATTATATCTCTTCATTATTATATTAACTCTAGTTACATTATTTAAGTTTCTATAAAATACTTTAGGATCTCTAGTTAGACAATCCAGAGGTTTTTTTGTATGAAACATAAATATTTTAATTTGCTCATTTTTTCCCTCTCAAATTCATTATTCTTGTAAAATACATGCCTTTTCACGCTTTATCACCCCACCGTATTGCTTCTAAGGATACAGGATATCTTTCAAAGAAAATATAAATACTCCGTAGGTTGGAAAATATACTTTTACCTGAACGTATCAAAGGTCACTGATCTATCTTAGATTACACGATTTTCCAATAAATAAAATACTATTTCTTTTCTCAACGTAATTGCTGTATTGTTTCAATTTCGGTTTCAGACGATACTTTATCTTTTAGCCAAGAGCTATTGCCTATCATCAATTTGGATACCGATTCTTAAACTTGTAATTCCTTAAGATATTGAAGCTAAATTAAATGAGATTTACTAATAAAATATAATAACATTAATATTTATTGAGCTAAAAATGGTTTACAAAAATTTTCAAATTTATAATTTCACATCTTATTTTGTGTAATCAAGTTTATATGTGTCGATGACATCTGTACTAATGCAAGTATTGTATTACAGTTACCAGCGCCTTCACATTGGTTTAATATCATATAAGTTTTAATTAGAATTACACGTTAAAATCAAAAACAAATTATGAAGCAATAATATATCAATTAAAATAAGTTTGAATTTGGATTGTAAAATAAAAACCACAAATAGACAACATTCTTTGGTGTAAACTACAAAAAACATTCATAGAAAGATACTCTTTTATTATATTTTGACTGTCGCTACAAGTGTTGTGTGATGTTCTGTAATAAAAACAAGATAATTTCTATTGTGGTAGACTACAAAGTGCTTACTACTCGAGTCGAGACGCAGAGGAAAATAACGTTGACAAACAATACTTAGCGCTCCGGCCCTAAACAAACACATTTATATAAGCTTGTTCTACCCTCATCAAAATCTCTCCTGTACCTTCCAACTTTTTAGTCGTTACTTCAAAGATCTAATTTCTTTTTAAGTACCACTGGCTAAATACAGATTATGGTTGAAAAATTTAATATTAAATTTATCCCTATGTCGTGTTTAGTTTTCAATAATTTAAAAGCTCACCGATTCATTGGCGTAATATAAATGAATCGATGAGAGAAATTCGTGCTTTAAAAATACATTTCCTATTCGCAGAAATTTCGTTTGGCATAATATTTTGTTATAGTAGCTTTTTGATAATTTATTGAACGGGTTCCTAGATACAACTCTTAACTTAAAGAACAAAAATAAAATACACTATTACACTTGCCTGCAATGAAGATTTCTTGGATACACTCCAGGGTAGGCAGCCGACTGTACATAACAGGTTTGCAGCCGACAGTCTCGGAACACCCGCTCACAATATGACCTGCGAAAAATTGCTCTTGTTCATTAACTTAATTTGGTAACAAAAGCTTGACGAAAATTATTATCCTCAACACTTTTGAGCACAGATTTTTATTTAAAAATTATATCGAGCTCTTTTTTTTTAAATTGTTGAGCTTTCTCGCCGTTGAAATTATAACTTAAAATGAGTTTATAACAGCTGAATTTGAAATTCTATATCAGTGTTTTTACTGCTGGTAAAGTAGGACTGTAAATCTCAACACGATTAAATTGAATAAAACATGGTAATGTTTTAATTTTAGGAGGTGGACTCCTAGAATGAGTTTTAGCAGAATTTACATACAAATTGATGCACTGCAGATTGTGTGTGTGGAAGTAGGATTTATAGTATTTAAAAGTAAAAAACCAAAAAAAAACATGTTAGTATTTAACAAAAAATGTTTTAACAAATAAAATTAATTTCCGCATCCACCAGATAATGTCAATGATAAGCAAAACAATAAAAATCTTAAACCATTACTCCCAAAACGCCCATATAAGCTCCATTAAAATGGACTATTTCAAAAAGAACCCTGACATCAGCAACCACGCACCTCACTTACTTTAATTCAAGTGCTTGATTACAACGCATAAATCAATGTGGCTGCAATAATAGGTGGGCAGCCAGCTCAGGCCGACAATTCAACACGATTTATAAGCCATTTCGGTCACGTACCTACCAAAGTGGTGGCCATTTGGAGCCAGTCAAAATAGAATGATTTTGGAACGCCAACGACATTCTGGATAAGCTCCTTAAGTAATTGGCAACTCGAACTTGATTTATTTTGTGAAAGTCAAGCGATGATTCGATATTGAATTAGTGATCTATCTGTTTGATTCGAATCAACTTGAAGACGAATTCGCCTTGTAAATGCCGACTTGAACTTTGATCTTGGTTTTCATTACAAATTTTAGTACAAGTATCTGTTTTCGGTTACTATATGGTTACTTCTATTTAATAAAGCATATAAACAAATTATGATTTAATAATATATGTACTATATGTACTAACGTGAGTTTCTCATGAATATTACCTAGATCTAAAGAATTTTATGTATGGATAGTGGGCTTAGTTTTGCCGCTTTAAGAACCCAAAAAAAGCGACGAGAGCACGAATTGTTTAATTTTGTAATAAGACTGTAGTGGTGAAGGTTGGAGTTGGCCCATTTGTTTTAAAATAAGGCTCTCCCACGGCTTTCAGTTAGTGAAAACCATCTAATATGTCATAGGATAGGACTGAAATAAATTGAGCTTGCAATCGTGTCTATATAATGAATAAAAAACAAAAGAATCATTTCAATTGACATGTCCTGAATTACTGGACTCGATTTCTTGTAATCTGAACACACCTGTCTGTAATATCCTGGGTAAATTTGTCAATATGAGATCAAAATCTATTTCAGTAACGAATCGAATCGTGATCGATTTCCAGGTCAGAACACTCTTTGTGATTTCAACACATTGAATCGATCAGTCCTAAAAGTCGGCGTTCAGAATAGCGAACAGGTTTTCCAAACGATTTACTAGGAAATGTTCATCACGTACAACTGAACTTGCTTTTGACTTGAACATTGAAATTCGGTAAATATTTTCAACAAAGGTGGCCGGAAAATATACTTTTTAGAAGGCACATACTGTTACATTATTTTAGTAGTGATCAGAAAAATGAAAATATATAAAGCCAAAATTATAGGTTCCGTAAGTTTACACGAGTGTTTAGTCTTGCAATAAATAGTGTTACAAAGAAAAACAACATTTTCTTATAGTACGTAACATTTATTGCAGTGTGTTAGTTTAATACATTAATATAAAACCATTAAAAATATATAAAGCTTATTCGAAGTGGTGTCCATTGGTTGCAATTCATTTCTTTAAACGTTAAGGCCAGTTATCAATAGCAGCACGCACTCTCTCTGTGGGAAAATTCTTCACTGCCAATCATATGACTGGTTTTAGGAAATGCCACCCCTATGGGGGTAAAATAGGGGATTACGATCAGGATTAGATGACGGCCAGTCTTCAGCTAATGAAGTCCGGAATCTTTGTTTCTAACTAAGATTGGGTAGATCGAACTATATAACTCGGCGCCGAGTCTTGCTGCACGAACCGTTCTTGGTTATTGAACAAGGTATTAAGTAATTGGTTAAGGGGCTTAACTATCTTCTCAATAATAGAATCTTGATACACTTGTACCGATGTTTTGGTGCATGTTTCACAAAAATATGGCTCACTCACTCCTTCATAGCTAACAGCCACCAAACCATCACTGAAGTCAGACAAAGCCAACCTTGTACTCTGTTGACTGATTGGATAGCTTCTTTAGAGCTTTCACCATAAATACGGTCATTTTATTTGTTAAAGCTTTGCTCAATTGTGAGAAATCTCATCCTTAAATAAAAAAATCTATGATCTTCCTTTACGTACCACGAAAGTAATTGTTTTGATTTTATCATCCTATTCTATTATTAATATCGATATTTTCTAAAGGATTTTATTTCAAACAGCTCCTATTATTTTAGTCATAATTTGATGTTGTTAATATTGTGAGAAATAGATTACTACTAAAATACTTTCAGCTTTCAACAAACCTTATAACCGGAAACACAATAAGTAAAATACATACCCAGCTACAACTTCACCTCTTCTGTTCGGGTATAGTTCCGGATGCTGGCCGTAACGTAGGTACACTTCGAATTGCTGCTCAGCTCTGTGACGAAAATAATAGAAACATCAGAAATCGATAGAAGAAACAAAAACCTACAAAAGTTCCTAGCACCTAATAGCATAAAGTTCTGTAATACTAATCAGAAGTCGATTGAAGAAGAAAAAAACTAAAAAAAGTTCCTAACACCTACATAGCATAAAGTTCTGTAATGCTAATCAGAAGTCGATTGAAGAAAAAAAACTTAAAAAAATTCCTAGCACCTACATAACATAAAGTTCTGTAATACTTATAGTGGTTACACTTTAAGGTTTTTTAAAAGGGATACATTAAAAGTATTATAAAATAGATATGGCAATACTTGAGCTGTACAACTGTTTTTTGATCGTGGCCACAGCTTGTAATAAATCTAATACTGTGTCTTAACTAAGCAGTGTTCACAAGTTTACCGTGTTTTTTTAACTAAAGTCATATTGATAGTGAATTAGCAATCCGGTCCGGCTTCGCATAGAAGTCTGTATTTCGTCTACTATAATATAATAACAACAATACAAATTACGTAATAGTTAAAATACAATATTACATTTCAATTAGGTAACACAGAACAATGGTTGACAGCATTTGATGCACGAAAATATATTAATAAAATAAAGCAGTTATATATACATATGCCACATGTAAACCTTTTTTGAATTATTCTATCTATTGCTGAAGACCGCATTAAAATCCGTTGAGTAACATAAAATATCTGAGTCAATAGACAGCGGCAACAATTTTTTTTATATGTTCTGTAATGAAGATAAAAATGGTTTCTCTATAAATATACCTCTGAAGTAAAAGTATCATTTTCATAAAAAATAAGAATGTTTCAGCAGTGGATGTTTACGTATACAATGAAACCTATACCGTACCGGCACATCTTCAATTACTCACTTTTGTGATATAAAATTTGTGCCTTTACTTGAATCTCTCGTGTATTCTTTCTCCAGTTTCGTAAATTAAAATAAATTGTCTGCAGTATTACGTATTCTGTGCTTTAGACTGTCCTATTTTGTACCCTGCTGTTTACATAAATTGCAATAATATAATCGTGAATTAAAACAATGGTAAAATTTTGACTTCGCATAGGTAGGTAATAATGGCTGAATAGGATATTATTATTGCTATGGTTACCAACCTCGAAAATGTTTATTGGCTTTACTGTTACTGAATCTAGACTAACATGATGAGGAAGTAAAGTTTATGAGTTCGCAAGGTTGTGGTGGATAATCTTTGGATCTACTCAACAAATTTTATAAAATGTTTCACCACATTATATACTAACCCAGAAACGTAAGGAGGTTTATAATTTTTAAAGTTAAAAATACGAAGAAATATTCACACAAGTAAAGCTGAGGCCGATAGTTAGTAATTAGTAATAATGATAATATTATCGGCAAGGGTATTAATAGTAATCATGTTTCTCGACTTGACTTTATCTTCAACGACTCATAGTTCCACTTTGAATTGAACTGTCCAAAGTCCTTTAAATATGATTTTGACTATATCTATCGAATTACCCCATTTAAGACGACCACTGACCTGGAATCGAAACTGAAGTAAGTTTGATCAGTGAAGTTGTCAGCGTGGAAGACAATCTTCACGAAGTTTGTTTCCGATATGAATGTTTGAGGCTGTTCTATTTCGCCGCAGAACAGTCCTGGCTCCTTTCTATTGGATACATCCGTCTTCGCATTGCCGTCCACTATCTATGAACAGATAAATATTAATAACTATGTGTTTATGTACTACAACGTTATAGGACGAAATTGTATAAATAACCTTTACTAAACCTTTAAAAGCTTTATCATTATTGGTTGCTTTTTACTTTTAGTAGCATAATAGTAATAAATGACTATAGGCAGATTTTAAAAATGCTTCATTACTTTCGATGTATATCAATACCCAGTAAATCATAGATTTTCAGCAATTAGAATTTGTAAACACACAAATCTATAAATATAACATGATCCAATAAGTACGCCCAACTTGGATTGTGGGAATTCCGAGATCTTTTACCCGTTAGGCGAGTTCAAAAATTAATTAGTAGAATTGCAAAAGCGTGCGCTGACTCAATTAGTACTACTTTTGATGGAGGCCGATTTTCACGACTTTATGACGGGATTTTTTTTTGTTTTTGAATAGCTTTTTCCCCTTTTCATCGTTTCCTTCCCACGTTATTAATAGGAAAAAGTAAGATCGTTTTATCTTTGAACGTCTGAGAGTTACAAGATTAGAAAATTTCTCTCAATTAATGAACTTCTTGTTACGGAAGTGTTGAGGGAAAATAAAATAAAATAATAACTGTTTTGGAAGATCGTATCAAAACCTTCGTCAATTTCTTTAAATTTAAATATTCCTAATTTTCTTAAAGTTGGATAGAAATATTATTTCACTTTGCAAGTATTTACTAAAGTTGCAAAATTTAATAATGTAATAAATGAGTTCGTAACTTAATTAAAATGTAAATCAAGTTATCAAGTTCAAAACGAACAAGTATAAGGAGAAATACTTTTTTTATTTTAAATCTACTTACTTGCATATATCCCTTGTGACATGTTGTACCGTTGATTAAAGTACCAACTTTAAACTTTTTGAATCTGATTCTGAGTATCCAGTCTTTTGGAGATCCTCTGAATGCTCTAAATCTGTGAACAAAAATATTAGGTCAAACAGATTCCTTTTAGATTTTTATGGATTGAAGATTTTCCGACGCGATGTCATGTAGTACATTTCACTATTTCTAGTCTATTGAGGATTTCATACAGGGTTCTCTGAAATTTCAATCAGTCCCATAATTTTATTGTTTACAGACTTAAAGTGTACATATTTTATAATATCATTTTCATTGGATTGAAATGCCATGATCTACTGCGTTTTTTAATTATTATGTGATAGGGGAAGCAAAGAATTGAGAATGCTACTTTTTTATATTTTTTAATGATAAAAATATTTCAAGAGTATTTTAGCTAAAAAGCGTTCAAGATCTGCTTATCATAATTTCCTCAAGACGCTGTAGCGTACGTGAGTTCATTTTCTTTTTAAAAGATCTACATAAGATGGTTCAACATCCTTATGCGGTAATCTTGCTTGTACACATCTTATGAAATCTAGTCCATTAGAGCTGGCACACAAATATTGAACTCATATTTTAAGAGATAAATATAATATGTACTGTAAATAGTGCAACCTGATCAAAACGTTAGGTAATTGAAAGTATATTTGTACTACTTGTGGAGGAACGGGTTACATGTCCCTCCAACAGAAAGGGAGGATCCCCCGACAAGGCGAGGTGATCATGCTTGGCGGGCCACTGCCCAACGGTTGAAGTCAGGATGTTGTTTATATGCTCGGCATGAGAACTTCTATTGGGCGTTTCAGGTTTGTGTGGTGTGTGGTAGTGTCTTAGTTTCCTTTGTTACTCCGTTGTTTGACGCATCTTCGGTAGAAGGTACTGTAGTGTGTTTCTGTTGTTGCATTGTATGTGGAAGTCGCAAAATCGTTCAATGATTGCGACAGTGCTACCGTGATATACATGTAGTGATGAATTAAAATTCCGAAGTAACACTATACCCATTAGTGGCACGTGTTTCGTAAAATCCGACTATGGGAGTAAGCTACGCTGGAGAATAGAACTGCATTAGGAAGAAACACTTATATTTATACTTAATATACTGGATTAGTATGATTGTTAACGAGGCATAACGGATCAACAACCCTTCTTTTAAAAGAATATAAATTTCCAGCAAACTTTTATATAACCTCTTTCTGTGCTTTTAAATTAGCGGTTGATGAGTGCTACCTTCAGTTTCTTAGAAGTTTAATACTCTGCCAGTAATATCAAGTCTAAAATATACTAAAACATTCTCACCAAACTACTTGCAACATTCAAGAAACTTTTCAAGCCAAGTAGTTATCTAAGTAAAAGTTGAAAACGTCATCTATCATAAGTTTGAACAAAACCTTGAGTGTTTTGTCGCAATTCGAAAAGAACTACTGACCTGTATGTACATGTGAGTGGTTGGCCAAAGTTCTCTGCGGTCACGGGTGGGGACGACACGTCCTCGTAAATATCCACTGTCTTGTTGCAGTGGTCTCGTTTTGAATCTGTAACAAATGTATTTAGTTTAGTAGTCTACTTTAACTACATTGGCATAAACAAGCAGTTTCAGTAAGTTGTGAGCACGTAACACTATATTGTGTGTAGTGTGAGCGTATTTCTGCTGGGTTTGAACTTTATCAAGATATATATTAAACATTTAAAGGCGATGTTTTGACAGTAATTATTATTTAATATACGTTTGAGGAAAATTTTAAGAACTTTTCGGACTTCCAAACTGGATACAATTAGCAAGATTATTAAATCGCTCTTTTTCCAAAACCAACTCAGAACTCTTGAAATTACCCCGACAGCAATTTTTTGTTGGCCTTTTTTTCAAGCAGTATAACTAAATGCGACCGCTGTTTTCACGGAACTCGTAAAAGATATAAAAAGCACTTTTTATTACACCTCGTTCGCCTACTTGTTAATAAAACTCTCTACCTCGGTGCAAAACCTTTACTTCAAATGGAGATTTACTCTTGATTTGTACTTATAACTCTTAAGGACTATTTATATTACTTTCTAAATTCAATAATAATGTATTACGAAATAAATAAGATTTAATAAAATTTTGGCTTGTATGTTGGAAACGGTTTGAACATTTTTTTTGCATTTCGACAGGGGTTTTTTATGGTTATCTAGCTTGCTGTATTCATGTGTGCAGTTAGTCACTAGCCGTCAGCTAACCCGTCTACTAGTTCAAGCATAAAAAGAACCCATTTCTGGTGGTTTAGGAACAGGATTGTGAACTACTAAACTGACTAGACAATCAAAAATTCTTCTATTTACATAATACGTTTTGTAATTAAAACACCAACGCTGTCTTCATTTTTATTCTAAAACAACTTTTT
Organism: Hyphantria cunea; assembly: GCA_003709505.1. NCBI lineage: Eukaryota > Metazoa > Arthropoda > Insecta > Lepidoptera > Erebidae > Hyphantria > Hyphantria cunea. The sequence continues at coordinate 271,575 of PKRV01003037.1, forward strand.
TCCCCAAAAAGTGAAGAGTAAGAAATGAAAAAAGGGTGATTGTTTGGTTCCGCTCACGACTTGGTGTGGTAAGCCCTTGCATTTTTCAGCTTTGCCTGTGTAGTATACATACATGCGATAATTTGAGCGAACTTATTGGTAACATTTTTGTTGGTGAGTTGGTTTTTCGTAGTCTGATTAAGCTGATCTATGTACAGTGAAGCATCCCAGCAGTGGGGCATTATGGATTCTTGATAATGAATTTTGTCAGTAAACGATGTGTCCATAAAGAACTAGTTGAAAAAAGTATCAATTGAAAAAAAAAAGATAATGGAATAAATTTTAGTTGAGTAAATATATGTATAGTTACCAATAGTATTATTTTCTGGTTGGTAGAACCTCAGTGACAGTTATAGTATATCATTTAGAGTTATTATAGTCAGGATTCAGTGCTAATCGACTATATAATGAGTAGTTGATATGTGTTTCAGTCAATGTACATTTCTCAACTCTACTATTGTATATTACTAAATTTGTTACCAAAGAGATTTATGCAGTCTATATGCTTTTAAAAAAAGCTTACTGCTTTGAGTATCCTTAGACTGATAGAAACAAAAACGATTACTTTTTTTTAGAACTTAATATACGATTCGCAGTTCCATAGTAAATTTCTGTACATTTACTTTGAACAAAATAGATAATAGATATAAAAATAGAATGCAATATTAGTATAAGAAGGTATAAGACTATACTGTTGATTGCCACAGACATGGCAGTACTATAATTTTATAAATCTCGGCATTTAATAGCCGTAATAATTAGACTTTGAAAAGTTGGTGAACGATGGTTCTTACAAATAAACGTCCAGATAATCTCGGCACGTTTGTCAATTCGGGTGAATAATCGAATTTCTCAAGTTTAATACACGCTTTTGACGGCATTTAAATTGTTTTGCGTACACAATGTGTATTTGTTTATCTTGCGGCCGTTCGGGTGTTTACCGAACTTTTAGCTTATATTCCCTTCAAATAGAGTATGATTTATAACTGTTGGTTCTTTCTACATGTTCCATACAGATATATCTGTACTTAGTTTTCACTACTATCGCCAGTCCCCAAAGACTACCCTACATTTTTTCGTATCAATTGCATTAGTATTAGTAGTAGTCAAGAAAATATTGCTGCTTATTGAAACTTTAAGCAATAAAGCATGACAAATGATTATGCAGTAGTACTAAATTCAATTCTTATCCTTTTATACCAATCCCAAAAAATGAAAATAAATGTGAACGATAAAAAATATATAGAGTTAATACCTCACTAACGCGTCTACTTAGAAATAAATTTTAGCACTCAGGTCAATTTTCTCTGTAGGCGGCTTATGTAGGGGTGTCACTGTTATTATATAACTTGTCGGCTCGTCTGCCTAGTACTATTAATTGAAAAGGAAACTGTGTTGAATTATTAGTACTACATAATCAACCCATAATGTCCCACTGCTGGGCTCGGGTCTCCTCTCAAGAGAAGGTTAAGGCCATACGTCCCCACGCTGGCCAAGTGCGTGTTGGGGACTGGCAAGACAACGTTGTGGCTACGTAATCTTACCGTTGGATGTTTTTAAGGCGCCCGAAGGTACTTAGTTACTACATTTTAATGTAAATAAAGTATTTGTGTATCATTCTTCTCAATATTTGTTACATTAGCCACAATTTTTTTGTAGTAAATATAATCGTATAGTCTCGTTTATTTAAAATCTGCTTTAACATTTATATGGTTTAAGAGATTTTGATTAAAGTTATTATTTTGAAGAAAATGATAAAAACAAAGGCGGGCTAGCAAAAAATGCCATATGACATTAAGTCTGCCTTATACAGGATATGCCACGATAACCCATATTTTTTTATAAGCTACAAAATATTAAATTATAAGTATCAAATGTAACAATTATTTTAAAATCTGTATATTTAGCATTTATATTTTAATATGAAAAGTCAATCGTTAATTTCATCAGTTTGACAACCCTGGGTCTAGTATTAATTTTTAAGCACTTTAGAAGTTTACACTTAGCGGAGTTATGCCCCATCTGTCACTTTATAAGGCCAGGTATCAGGTGTGTGCCCAGAGTGCTGTAACTTAAGTGCTAGATTTAAAACTTAGTGTGTTGAATAATGTAAGTTTAAGTGTTAATAAATTAAATTGGGAGTTTGACTAAGTGCTTGACTCAAAGCTAGTATAATAGCTTTAGTAACATATTCAGATGTGCCAATAATAGAGAAGATGAATTTTTTTTTTTTTTAATATTATAACGTAGATTGCGTTAAATTATTCAACTAAAAAGTATTTTAAGGAACGGTCCTCTAGTCAAGTTGATAGCCTACAAACGTAAATGTTAATGGAAACTTTTACCTATTAATATTGTTAAATCTTTACTGATTGTTTACTGTTCAGTACTGACTGCAAGAATGTTAATCAGTGTTTTAAGGGGTAACTTGTCTTAGCTGTCTGTTTATCAACTAAATTACAACTGATTTTTGTATTCCAAGTAAGTAAAGAACAAAGACACATGCATAGCTTAAGGCAAGGCATGACTCATTCCTGGGAGGAGCCAGATGGCGTGAGAAAGCGGTTACCGGATCCCTCCCGTCTCAGGCGCAGAGTGGCACTCCGCGTGGCTTTAGTCGGTTCGATTCCGACATACCGCAGGGCCACAAACCCCGGTGGGGTGAAGGCCCGAGGGGATTTCCACACGTAAAAAAGGCTTGAGTTACTCAAATCTATTTTAAAAATTGTTAAAAAAGAAATAGACTTTTACGGTATTACACTTAAGAGATTTGTCACAAAACATTACAATAAACTTAAATTGTTATAATCCACTTTATACAAAACTTTGAATATAATTAATTCGTTTAAGAAATTTAGCAACAATGTGACGTAACTTTATCAGCGGAAAATTTAATCAATTAACCCCTGAAAAGTCAATATTAATTTAACGCCACAGGGCTAAAGTAGAAAGGCAAAGTATTGAAGTCTTAAGTATGTTTTGGTATTTTTCTAGCATTTTAAGTATATTCACCTATATCGTAACAAAATAAAAGCAAGGTATACCCTTACAGATTTTTATTTGGGACTGCACAGGCAAAGATTTCAATTCAATGATATTCAGCTTTAAGTAAAATACTCTTAAAGATCTACTCTACGTTTTCACATTGGTGACATCAAAACCGACATGGATTCTTATGTCTTGAAAATAAGTCAATAAAATTCTCAGTACAAAATATTAGGTAACATACATTTTTGCTATTTTATACGCTTCTATTATAATCCTCGTAATGTAAAGTTCAAAGTAGGTTTAAAAAGACTTACGTGCAATACACGCAAGCGGGTTTGCGATACTGTGTTCAAAATAAACAAGTGAAGTTACAACATGTCCAGTGTTCAATTGAAGCTAATCCTTCAGATCCTATTTATCACAGAACGTTAAATGTGGACGTGGTTAAATATTATTCTCGTTATGATTATTAAAAGTAAAAAAAGAAATAAATTATTAAAGAAAGGGAGTTACAATTTTTTCGCTTTTTAAATCGAGGAATACGAGAATAAACTCTATAGATAAACCGAGGCAATTATTATTTGACGTAGATTATAGTTGTGTACTATTTAACAATGAAAAAACTCAGTATATTTTACTTCATTTCATTTAAAAATAAAAGAATCTAAACCGGTTAATCTACTTGGAGATCGAGTCCTAAATTAAACTTATAACATCTCTCTTTTTTTTCGTCCGAGGTTAAAAAAGTGTACAACATAAAGTTAAGTAAAATATCTTTGACTAAGCCCAACAATATTTCGAGTAAGTAACTAAAACGAGAAGTAATTCCCAAGGGATCACCGTCATTTATTAAGCACGCTACTTAACCTCACAATCCGTGTGTCTCGCACGAGAAAAACCGCGTATTTTTTTGTTTGCCGACGACTAGTTTCAGCCGTAGGGATTTGGCCGGCTCAAAGTTTCTTCCCCCGGGGTGGAGGTATTCGTCGTCGGAATGGGGTGTGTTTTCTCTCAGCTATGTTTGCCGTGTTGATTTCTTGTCGTTGCCACATAGAGTATGTTTGTATTGTGTGCAAATAAAATTAATAACTGATTTATTTTTATTCTGTCCTTTATTCAAGAATCATTAGAAAGATTCGTATCTCATATTATTTTAATCACTTAATCTGTCAACTTTTAATCGTTTTAAAATACGATTAATCTAAAAATTATAATATAGACTTCCAGACTCAATGCTTTACAGCCAAAAACAATTTCCTCGAACTGGGAATTGAAACTAGAACCTGACAAAAGAGAGACACGCAGAACTCACTCCTAAAACATAGTTATATTTTTGAAAATGGATGCAGTATTTGGCAGTGAGTTGCTGGTACAATTTACAAAACAATTAGACACACAAAGTTTTTAATATTTATTTTTTTATGGTTCATGGTATTAAGTAGTGTAAATGGGAAGCAAAGTTAAATTTCCTCGATAAATAAGCTCTATCTTTAGGTTATATGTATAAATGTATACTTATTTGCCACCTATAATATAAGTAAATTTGATGAATTTATGCATACGGAGTTCTTGTTTATAACGAGAAATACACAAGGTATTTTAAAATTTAAGTTATTAATTTTAATATTTTAATTAAAACCCTACTCAGTAGACGATTGAAGGATTCATATTAATCCACTTCTTATACAAACATAGTTTGTTCGAAGGGCTTAATTTTTAGAGTAACAAGTTATTTTAGTTATATATTATACTAGCTGAGCATCGCGGTTGAACTACAACTTAGTTTAAGGCCCGTGGTCGAACCTTATAAAAAAAGTAGCCTGAGATACTCCTTATATCATTAGCTATCTGCCAGTAAAAGTCCCATCAAATTTACACTAAGCAGACCAACATGTGGGTGAGTACTTATATACACACGTTAGAAGTAGTAGTTCTTACGCGTAACAAGATAAAAATTTGAAAAATGAAATATTGACTTCAGCTAAATTCAAGGTGTCGGCTTTTCCGTGACGGTGTGCGCACGCATCGTAAAACTAAAATGTTGACTATAGCTAACTTCAGGGTGTCGGTTTTTCAGTGATAGTGTCCGTACGCATTGTAACAATTTACCCTCATCATTTTTCCCGAACGTGCCAAAAGAAGTATAAACTTCAAAAATAATAATTGCTTTTCATGTAAGTAACCTATATTCTTTGATATGCATTTGGTGAAAAACTTCTATTATGAGATTACAAGCATACAATTTAATTTTATTTATTTGGTTAGATATTAAAATTGATTTAATGTAAAAATAATTTGTATGATTGAAAACATAACTGATATTTACAGGGACTATAGCAGTACAAACAGACCGCAGCAAAGCGATCGCGTCGGTCACTTTGACCTATCAATTGCGTTTGTTATAAAGACAACACCATGCATTCAACCGCATCATTTAAAATAAAACATTTATATCCATTGTGCTCAAATTATCAGCAAAATTTCTGCACGCTATCCTCATTATATTCTGTTTTAATATTATTAATGATGACAAAAAGTATAGCTGTAATCAAAAACGTATTTTAAACGTAAAAAGATCGTAATTACTATACACATTTTTATAACCTGTGTATTTATTTGATATAGCTTATCTAATATTAGTTCTTTTTTAAAGCAGATTTAGCAGGGACTTACTAAATTCGCTTGTGCATTCTTAAATTATATCTAAGTACGTAACACAGGTATGTTAGGTAACTAAACTCGAACAGTAATATACTTAATCTAAAGCACAAAGTTTGTTCCCAAAATGATAATAAAACTATGAGAATATATGTTCTACGATATGAAGTTTTACATTATATTTTTGTTAGAAGATGAAATTGGAGTTTTGTATATCGTTTCACCGAGTGAGTGAGGATACCGGAGGCCATACTCTAACCCCTTCCCCCGTCCCTATCCTCCTCCTCATCCCCCAAAGGCCGGCAACGTATTTGTGACGCCTCTGATGTTGCCGATCTCCATGGGCGGCGGTAATCGCTTACCATCGGGCGATACGTCTGCTCGTTTGCCCGCTATCCCATAAAAAAAACAATGCTTCAACGTACTTGTAACTTATTTATATTGCGACACTAGGCTAAAAATACTTTTTAGCAGATTTTTTTTTATTATAAAAAACAAAATGAGTTAAATTTTATTATTTTACATTATCCTGAAGTCCGAAGTATTATATTATACAACACTACGTGAAAAGTAAAGTTGTATAACGATATGAAATTTATGTTCCGTTTACTTATGTTCCTTATCTACATGTATAAAGGAGGAAAGTGACTGACTGACTAAGATACCCAGAGATAGAAGATAAGAACCAGAGAGAGAACCTAGAATCCTAAAACTTTGCATGTAGGATTTTGTAGAATTTTGGATGTGGAATTTGTAACAGGGGATGAAAATATCTGCTTCTGGGTGAGCATAAGCTAGTAATTTATTAATAGTTAAAGTAATAAACTTAAGTAAAACAAATGTCTTTTTCAGTTACAATTTCAACTACGTTCTCAACGGTTAGTGTATAAAGCTTTTAGATATTTAATAGCCGTCTAGAGGGCTTTTATCCATTAACACAATGTACGTACAATACATAATTTGTATAAAATCTTCCAGAAGCTAACTTCTTATACCACTACAATAAGAGCACACAGAACTAAATCAACTTAGTGTAACACTACACAAACTTATCTGAGAACATCTGGGGTCTGCTATAATCGGGAAAAAGTGGCGGTGCGCGGTGAAACGGCCAAGTTGTGAAGTAACCAAGTTTTCACGACACTCAATGCCAAAGGAGTTTTACTTAGTTTTTATGAAGTTTTCAACGAGACCTCGTTTCATGTGCCACTAAGATCCTTTTGAAGTAAATTTGTTATTAAGTATTCAACGTACTTTAGAGGTTTATGGCCGAGTTCGGTCAGAAAGTTTTGCGATAATCATTTGGTAATAATGTTAGTAATGATTTAGGGTTTCATCAGACACGACGTAATGGTAAAAGGCTTTTTGTTTCTAAGTTTTTGGGTACTGATGTAAAAGGAGATTTTGCATTTTTAGACACGTTTAATGTTAATCTAACAAGAAATGGGTTCCTCCAATACTGTATTCCACATGTTGTTTATACAGTTTTCTTCGACCAAGATTCACTCTGAAAATAGGTTAGATAGATTGCGGAAAGAAAGTTAGGCGTAGAAAATAACAGCAAATAAATTATCAGGACCAAAAATGTAGGAGGATAAAAAAAATCTACCTTAATTTTTTCCATCGAAAGTAAAAGAAACCTCTTATTTGTTTCCTCAGCTTAAAATAAATAACCAGCTTTTATCAGACTAAAAAGGAAGGATTTATGTTTAAAAGTTTGGATACTGGCATACTGGATTTTAATCAATAAGGCTTTCGTCTTAAGCACGTTATTTATAAGCTCGATTCTAGTAATGAAACCAAAAGGGCCGCCGGTATGTAAAATTAAATTAATGCGTACAACATTGAATGAACACCATATTTACTTGACTATTATAAAACTATTTGCTTTAAGCTTTAATAAAACTAAGGGTAATGAAAAATATGACAAGAAAACGTAAGGACAATTTATTAAAATATTCAGTTAAATATCAGCAGTGGATGACGATAAGTTGATTTGCTTTAGTACATACTCCAAAATTTGGGCCAACTTCTTTATTCCAGGATAGTAGTGTGTGTGTGCGTACTACGTTCTAAAATAAACATAGACCATAGCCCTGAGGTTAGTTTAATATAGAGGCATATGAAAGGTCCATTTTTGGCCGAGTATAATTTAAATTCCATTCGTGTAATAGACACTAAGATTGATACCAAATAAGCACAATAATATTAGGTGAAATCGGAGATTAATATTATATAAAAATTTTTTGAAAGAAAATGGGATAAGATAACGTAAAATAGAATAAAAGATAGATTTGGAAGAGTTATTAGATCAGTTGTCAGTACTCGAGATGCTAATTACTTTTATTCCCCTGCATACCTGTGACTTGAACTGATTGTTACCTATAATCATAAACCCTCTATCCACAGGAAACATCGATATATTCGGTATCCATTAACAGTTCTCAAAGGACTTATCGAGTACAAAGCAGTGAAATGGCACATTGAAGCACAATTCTGTACGTATTATTGCAGGTAATCGACATCGGGTGAAACGTTTAGCTTCAAACGTGGTAATAGCGTTAGTGAAATAGCTCAGGCTAATCCGATCTTCAATGGATTTCTGCTTGCAATCGATTTTGTCTACATAATGGTCAGTTAAATTTCTGTTCGAGCAATATGTATCTGGTCACTTATGCCAGAACAAATTTATTGTTGAGCAAGACTTCAAAGGAGATAACGAAAAGTATGAAAGAAATGGTAAGAAATTATTATTACTGTGCATATATTTATCTTCTTAAACCAGATTTAAGATGTACATTCGGAACATCGATTGTGACTTAGAAAACTACATTTTAACAAAATTAGCTTTTCTAAATAGTGAAAATGTAGTAGTATACTTAAGTGCAGTACATCTTAATTTATAAAAAGATCATTCATTACAGTTTTACAGAAATTACAACAGCATCGTATATCATTTTCAGCAGAAACTATTTAATTAGAATACTACAATAATTTAATTACAGAGTAACTAAAGTCCTGAACCACGCAATGAAAATTTTATTTATTTACATAAACCCAACATAAGACCGTATTCAACTCAATATGATCACAATGGACAACGTATCTTTCTTTTGTGTTACAGAGCAAATTTAACAATCCGTTTATATATTTATACACCAATTTATTACTTTGCTTATTTTATAGTTATGTCTTTTCACTTCAATGGTATTTATTTTCATATCAACAGTCCTTGATAGATAACTGCTAGCTATAGGCCACTGAGCATCTCCTCGGGAATGAGGTTTTAAGTTTTTTTTTGTTAATATTTTTTATCAAACTTGGTTTACCAAACCTACTTTAAATCTTTTAAATAAATGAGTTATTTTGTCAATAGTCAATTCAAATTGACGGGTCTTCTAGCTAGTCTACATAATAGGTCGTCCACAGAAATAGCAAACGAACTAACGAATAGTGAGAAAATTGAATTTATTGAAGGAATGGTCTGGGTTGAACAGATAGTGTGCAAGTAATAAGATGCAGAGAACATATAAAATTAATTTCAAGATGAGAAGAGATGTGATTTTTTCACAGAAATAAGTTTTGAAAATATTAAACTCTGTGAGTTTGAACAAAAAGCGTTCTTTTGTAAATAATAGTTTCAGAAGTTACACATTTTTTTAAGAAAGGCAACTCGTGTTCCACGATCGCAGTTATCCTGCTTTGCGGCAGAACTGAAGACACACATCAAATGGAAATTATTGCCTAACGACATTCATACATTCATTGTAGGGATAGAGTCCACAACAATCAGTGCTTAATTCTTGCCAAATAAAAATTTTAGAAAGCGTTTTTATATTATTATCCTATTAAATTATTCTTCATTCACAGAGTAACTGTGTCCGAAAATCCAAAACCAATGAGTAATAAAATCTGCAGTTTCATTCAAGCAATTCAACATAAATAGTCTTCAGCTTTTTACTTGGCCCCACAAATAGCGAGTCCATCTAATTACATCAGCCCCTACTGGTAATAGAAAGACTGGAACTGCAACGCTGCGGTCTCCAGATATTTAAATCAGGTAAGCGAAGCTTTTCCACAATTTACCGCTGACGATTTTAATAGAGAGGTTAGTTTTATTAATTTTTTGTAGATTTACTTATTTTTAGATTTATTATATTAGATTTTGGTGATTTCTTAAGACCAAATATGGGAATAAATATGAGTCGGTATTTGATAAAATCTTACATAAAGTTATTATCTTGTGTGTAATGTAATTCACAAGGCTGTTTAAGGATTGAGTACTAAAAAGAGCTATACATAAGTATAAAAAGCGTTAGACAGGAGTGTCTAGCTCTTTAATAAACTGTATATAAATACAGCAAACTTGACTTAGTTAGAATATTTGATTTAGGTTTTTTAGGAGAAGTGTGAACCGACTGTAGCCATACTTCGGCATACATGGGCCGGCTCGACCAGAGTGATACCAGTGTGAAACAGCACCTGCCCTATGTTTCACCGAGTGAGTGAGGAAACCGGAGACTAAAACATCAACTCCACCCTCCTAACCATCCCAAAAAGGCCGGCAACGCACTTGTGACGCCTGTGGTATTGCGGGTGTCCACAGGCAGTGGTATTCACTTACCATCAGGCGATACGTCTGCTCGTTTGTACTCTATTCTATATAAAAGCTGTTCTAGAAAAGATTTCTAGAGCAGGTCCGTAGCGCGCTTTCGTACCTTAGCATTATGAGCGTTCATATATATATCGTATACCGTAGTCAAAGTTGGAAGTTATGAAACTACTGTAAATGTGTGTCTAAATTAGTCAAGACTTTAAAGTTCACTCTTCAAAAGGAAGAACTTTAAAAAGGAACGCTAAATGCAGCTAATTTTGTATAAGTATAAATATAATCTCAATCACATCACAACTTTTTACTTTAAACTTATCCCAGATACTGTGCTCAGGTAAAACACTCAAGTATTCCGCTGCAACTCGAAAGTTGAACAGTTGGTAAGAACTTTGTACTAGACGCCTGTGTGGTTTAAATTTCCTATGAGGTTCCTATAGTTATATCGTGACTGACATTCACACATGTGACTATAGCACCTCATAGGAAATTAAGGCAACGGGTTGTTGCTTAAGTTTTGCCGAACTCTTTTATGAATTTAAATTGTATATACATCCAGATTTATTTATATTATATAGTAGCTATTGCCCGTGGCTCCCCATGCGTCAAGGTCGGCTATCGTGGTGATTCTTCAAACTGATATATCTTTATTATTTATGAACCGATTGAAATGAAATTAACACTACTACACTTCGTCTAAAGTATTAAATGTTCTTGAACCAAAGTTTCAAGATATTCACGTATACAAAGAAAATGTGGCCATTACACACCGAATGCCAATTCTTAACGATCCGAATGAAGACAAAGAAAGAACTTGAACACTCGACATTTAAAAAGATGCAGATTTTACTATGGGGTAGGTATAAGTTCAAACGATTTGACTTGTGCATATCTCTTAGATGGGTTTCGGGGAGTCGTACAAGGCTATGAGCGATCAAGTACGGCAGAAGAGGTTTAAGTAAATGATACGACTTTTTGGAAAACTTAGGCAAACAAATGATATTTTTGATTCTGGCATTCAACGAGTTTTGGTATATATGCGGTAAGTTTATTTGCAAATTTGATTTGATTCGATTCTGTGTGTTCGTAAACAATATTTGATTGTTTTCTCATAACAATTTAATGAATTCCCATATTTTTTTTCTTTTTATGGAATAGTTGGCAAACGAGCAGACGATACGTCTGATGGTAAGCGATTACCGCCTCCCATGGACACCCGTAACTCCAGAGGCGTCACAAGTGCATTGCCGGCCTTGAGGGATGGGAAGAGGGATGGGAAGGGGGCATGACCTCACTCACTCGGTGAAACACAGCGCAGGCGCTGTTTCACACCTGCTTTCTGTGAGGCCGTGGTATCACTTCGGTCGAGCTGGGCCATGCATGCCGAAGCGTGGCTCTTCCATTATTTTTTAATTATTCTATAGTCTAAGGTCAATTGTATAACGTCCACCGATATTATTCCATTCGGTAATTTTGGTTTGTGATAAAGAAAATGCTTGTTTAAGTCTTTTTTATTGTATTTCCTTAGAATTCAATGAATAAGTAAATAATACGACAATACAATAGAAACCAATATGTATTTTCTGACAGAAATATCCAATTACTAACTAAGCCTTTGCCTTCTTCATTTACCGATAGCTCACAATATTACCCGTCTTAATAGTTTAACTGATACTTTTGGAAATACTGCTGAACTCGAATTCAATATCGATAACTACATTAACTAATGAAGTAACAATATCCAGTTTATCTAATTTACTTTGCTACTGAATTCATGTTAGGCACTAAACTAGTCTTCACATATGTTGAAAATAAGCCTCCTATAAAATTTTGAACCTTATTGCTTTGGCCTTTAAGTATATATTGAGTTGTTTCGTTAGTTTAATCAGCTGATTGCCGAGAACAACTTTTATACGTTGTAAGAACGCAATTTGTGCAGTTCGAAGATACATGGATGTCATAAAGTTGATTACCGCTACATTTTCTTGGATGTGGCATTTGTTACTTAAGTGTAGAGGAAAAGGATTGTACAGGTTTTTGTATCTGTCATTATTATGTGTAGGCTGAAAAATAAATGATATATAAAGTGAGATTTTGTGTTCAAAAGTATTTTATACTATAATTATAAAGTGTATTAAGTTTTCAACATTAGGTAGATAGGTTATGTGTATATGGTTAGTAAGCATTGTTGTAATACTAGTACATAAAGCTTTAGTAGAAAAAAGAATTTAATACTGCCAATAATTTGTAGTAAAGTAAAGCGTTAGCATTAAAATCATGGTTATATGTTTGAGGGACATGGAGTCCATGGTAGTAATTGATTGTTTAGATTCATTATTAATGCTGCCAGAAGTCACAGACGGGTTTCCAAAGTAATTACGTACTTAGTTTGGTCTGTGACTGCTACCAAGAACTTTATTAATTTACTTAACAACAGCAATTAATTATGAGATGCTATGTAAGACATAAAATATCCACAATTATAGCAGGATTTTAAAATGCCTTATCCTATTTAATATGTCTCTAGTGTTATTTGTATATCAATAGATAGCCAACTATATAAGAATATTCTAGCAGTTTCTACAAAAAAAAAACTACGAAAATATATGTATGTATGTATAAGTGCATATATGTTTACTCTTATGTATGTATATGTTTACTCTTAGTTTATGTCTATTCCGTGATGTTCTGAACAAATTTAACGTCTACGAACCTTCCTATATCTCCACACCCCCAAAAGTTGGCTGGTAGAGAATGCCTTAGGAATTAAGTCCGCCGATGTACATAAGTGCATAGAGTTTTAAACAAAATTTACATGCTTTTTTCCTCGTATTTTGTGAAGTTATGCTAAGGCATGATAATACCAACATTGTTCTATACATATTTTTATTTCATTATTACTACAAAATTTTGCCTATACTATGTTCCTGTAAGATTTCGACATGACAGTACAATTCCAAATTACACAGACATCGATAATCAGACATAATAAGACTGATATTGATGTTACTAATAGTAAATTGATTAAGTATTAACAGTATGAAAGGGTTACTAATAAGAAAATTAACACAATACAACTCACACAAGATTGTCTAACCCCATACTAGATAGAGCCTGTTCTATGGTAGTAACACTACTGATAAACACTCACATATTAGGTCATTTAAATCCAGACAGAACAAAATAAATTATAGGGCTTCTTTTATAATAGTCATCCTGGATGGGTATCTAACCTCTAAATTAGCACTCATGTCAGAAAAAAATAAACAAACTCGCTTTTGCAGCTACTGAATAATACAAAAGACATCTAAATGATGTTTTAGTATCTGAATAGATGTTCCATTGCCATGAAAGAATTCTCATTTTGAAAGAACTTTAATCTGTGGCATTTATATTCTTTATAAAGCCAAACAATAATGACGAGGCTTTCAATTTCAACATTTTTATGAACGAAAACGTCTTGGACTTTGCTCGGCAATGCTCTCTATATAAGACAAAAAATTGGTTTTATTTTTATTTTAAGAAGTCTTAGACTGCAAATGAGTTTCATTGCTTTTGTGTTTTTTAATTTATACACATAACCATTTATCGTGCAATCCCCGTGGATGCTCAGTATTCTCATTCATTTTATTTGAAATTTAGGATTTTTATATTGGATCCCTTTTTTGTTACTCTTCGACACAAAATCTGCTAGCTTTAGTGTTGTTTTACAGTTCGTGCAGTAGTTTCACCGTTAACAACTTTAGTATCGACTAAGCTTCTAACTCAAAGCGGTAAATACATAGAATAATTTCTAAAGCTAATACTATTGCCACTTTTATTAAATATGTTAGTAGATAGAAATAGTTTCTTTTAGTTTATCAAATATTTAATATTTTCAGTAAGACATTTTTCTTTAAGTCGCTTTAAGGTATGCTACCATTAAAAGTATGGCATCCAACAATCCAAGTGTAAAGTCAATTTGACTCCTATTTTATTTCAAAAAAGTACTCTCCTGATTTGCTAAGATATAGCTTAGCGAAAATTATAGTGAAAAGCATTGTCCGCGATTTCTTGAAAAGATAATGTAAAAAAACTTAATTCGAATTGGAAAAGCCAACATGAGATGCGATTGCCACACATGCGAAAAATATTTTAGTTTATATTACTATTAACCTAACTTTACAATTCTAGTCTGTCGTGTTTCTTTGGTGACTGTGAGATAGGATTTCCAATAATGCAGAAGCAACTCAATAGCCCGCCATAGCGTTGGTCACCATGCTACATTGCCGTATTGCCTGCATTCGCAATGTGTATGATGACCAATACTCTAGAATTCTGTTCATGTTTTTCATCAGTCTGAGTGTAGTTACTTTGACGGGCCAGTTAAATCCGAAACGCCAATAGAGGCGTTCTACTATAAAAATATTGTGGTAGTATAATTTTGTCCTAGACGTTCTCACAGAAGTAGCCAGCGATCGAAGATTTCAATAAAATGTTACAACTAAATCTCATCAAATAATTTATTTCTTGTACAAAGGTACGTTTTTATCGTATTGCGTTCTTATAAAGAAGCCATATTTTGTAGTAATAATATAAATCAACTGAATGTTTCGTAAGACATCTAGATGAAGTTTTATTTTCAAGATAAATGCTCGAATGGGAAATAAGTACATATACCTATTTTGATAAAACCTTCATCTGTGGTATAATATTTAAAAGTATACTAAACAACATTGTAGTTTGAAATTTAAACAGTTTTAATATTATTTTAACAACAATATTTAAAAATCCTTTGAGTCTATTTTTATTTCTGTTTTAGTATTTACATTCATTGTTTTCTTTTGTGAATCTTATTTCAAAAAATATTATTATAGAAAAAAAGTCAATATATAATATCAATAAATTTCTCTCTAGTATTTTATTGATGCATAGTATGTACCTAAGGAAAATATGAAGTAAGTAGCTATAGTGTTGATATTTAGACCTTTGGTTTAAACCTTCCTTGGTGGTAACAAAATACGATTGTCCAGTGTCTCTTTTTATCCCAGAAAACATAATCGTAGGGACTCGTATGACAGACTGGATAAAAATTCTGGTTTTTTCTTTATCAAGTCAACCCAGACCCTATACTGTACTCGCATAGTTTTAATTCAATCTATGTTCACAGATTTTAAAAAGACTTTTTTGGTGTGATTTGGCATTTCTTTCCAGAGTGAGTCTTAAAAAATAACGGCAGCTTTTACCTGTTAGGTCTGACGTGTAAAAATATATATAAAATATTCACTTAAAACAATAAATATATTTGATTTTTTTTTACATTTACCAAGCTTATACAGCCGATTGTATATAAAAGTACACAAGATATTGGTACACCCGCACTGCAATGAACCAATATAATTCCTCTATAATACAACTTCTTATCGAGCTCTTGATACCGCATTGCCCTCACAATAAAATACAAGGTATTAGAAAGCATCATTTCGTAGTAGAAACTAGAGTAAATCTCCATGACCCATAGGCTACTACTTAATCATCATCATCATCATCTCAACCCTTCTTCAACCAATTTCCTTCAATCCCCACCACTTTTTCTATTTTGAGCAGTTTGTATCCAATTTTGACCCGCTACCTTCTTGATATCATAGATAGATAGATAGAAAGCTCTTTATTTGCACACTATAATATGACAGTTAGAAGAGAGTACATAAAATGTGAGACGGAGTGTACAAAGGGCGGCCTTATTGCCTAAAGCAATCTCTTCCAGGCATCTTCCCATTTCATCTGCGATCTGTGAACTGGTCCTTTATAGCCTCACAGTCTCCATTCTAAAAGATCGTCGCACTAAGAATCAGATTTATTTAGTTAAGGTATTTTATGTAATAACCAAAATACACGCCTGTAGAGCTGCTGGTAAAAGCTAGTAGGCAATAAAGTACGACGTGATTATTTGAAAATGTTGAATCTGAATACGTCTCGTTATACAGAACTGCAAATAGATAAAGTAAAGTTACATTCAAGGGAACACAAAGCCTTGGCTCCAAAAGAAAAGTCTCGACAGACGGAACAATGTTAATTGAAAATAGCGAAGAATTGAATTTAGTTGAAATGTCCGTTTATTTCCGACAACCGCTGCAAGGTGGGTTTGGATTATGTCCAGAAATAGAAATTGCGCTGATGAATCATTTAACGAACACAGCGAAGCTTAGTGTGCTAACTGGATTTGGTTATTCTCCAAACAACCTAGTAAAAACTGATATTAAATCACAAATAGGATGAATAGTAGTGCTAAAATAAATTAGTAACATTTTTTTACTTAGCGTACATGACATTTTTTGATTTTATTTACAACGTTTTGAACAAACGTTGTAAGATTGTTTTTAGGTATAGAACCTCAAAACGAAAAAACTGAACTCTTATAGGATTACTTTGTTGTCCGTCTATCTTCCAAGACCCTTTTCCTCAAGAACCCGTAGAGGTATCAAGTTGAAAGTCATATAAAATACTCATGCCTACTATCCCTTGAAACTGTAAAAAAAATCAAACTAATAAGCCAACACTATCAGAAGATACAGCCGTTTATGCTCAGCATTTTTGACACTCACAAGTGACTTAAAACTTACAAGGCACTTCCTGTGAACTCATAATCTTGAAATTTGGTACAAAGCAATGTCTTATAACAATGCGAAAAATATTAATTTTTAGTTACATCATATACCTCCAGGTTTATAAGGAACCCTCAGTGCATGAGTCCGACTCACACTTGGCCGGCTTTTACTTCTCTAAAAATTGTACCCATTTAGTACTCAAGAATATATTAGTGTTAGTGTTAGAGTTTTAATTCTTTGAGAAAGAGACAAAAACAAAATTGTAATTGTCTAGACTTAATTTATTTGAAACGTAAATTATATAGTCATAAAAACACACTGTGATGTTAAGAAAAAATTCATTTAGTTAGTTTCAGGAAATCGTTCGCAAAAACTATACCGGCTGCGTTCACCATTTATAGGACGTGGTATTTGACATTAATATCGTCCCCCTCGGCTCGCCTTGAAAAAGGAAATATATATTCGTGTTTTATTAAAGCAATTTTGGCCACTGGAATTTAGGGTCACCACTTAATTTAAAACTATGTTACGTACAAGATTTTTTGATTTTGATACTTTTAAACTTCAATAGTAATAATTAAGACTAAGATAACAAACATTTTGTTTATCTTTTAAATGTTCATATTAAAATATTATTATCTAAATAAGACGAAAACATGATACCCTAGTTTCACGTTACATATTTTCGTTTCTTTTCACGAAATCACTCACATACATTCCAATAGTGAGAAAAAAGATGTTACACATCAATAAAAATAAAAGTTCGAAGATTGCCATGCCAAAACATACTTTCATTTAACATCACACATATACTTATTAACTTATGAAGTGTATAAAACTTCTGGTAGGTACCACTTTAGCTAAATACACTTTAGCATATGAACAACGCTCGTGAGCAAAACTTCCAACAGATATTACCAATAAATAATCATGAATTCTCGTTCCAACGTTATTGCACAAGTTTACGATCTAAACGTAAGATTTCCCTTTTAAGAAGCAACCCTAATAAAGCAAGTGCGGGGTTAATGGAGCTACCCTGAGTATGAATATTATGGCAACTAAATCTTTTATATTACTGCGGGTAGCATCGTTTTCGTAACGCAACAACGACTCATGAATTAATCTTATATGCAAATGAGTCTTAATGTCAACAACGTAAGGTAGATTCTTATATTTTTTGTGTTCAAATGTTTAAAAATTAAATAAAGTTTGAGATTGCTGTCGTTTTGAGATACCAGTTTAGTTATTTAATCTATAAGAAGTAGCAGGCGTGGATTTTTTAGGTACTTCTTGACTCAAATGGCAAATAAAGGCTAAAAAGAAATTCTAAGAATATTTTTAACATAATGGTCTACATTTATCTTAAATGGATATATGTATATTCTCATGAAAAGGTTATGATTTTTTTTATGTTATTATCTTTAAGTTAACTAAATGGTTGCTATAGTTTTAGTAAAAAGACGGTTACCTGATTAGGTTTTGTCGTTTTGATGGAGATCTAATAAAAACCTACGATACCGTCACAAGTGCGTGACGCCTCTGGTGCGCATTGGGGGATGGGGAGAGGTTGAGGGGAAGGATCAGATTATGGGCCTCCGGTATCATCACTCACTCGGTGAAACACAGCGGAGGCGCTATTTCACACCGGCTTTCTGTAAGGCCGTGGTCAAGTCGACCGTGCACGCCGAAGCGTGGCTCTCCCACGGTAGCGGGTCCTAGATAACCAATATAAATACATATAGAATATATTAGTTTGGGTGTTTTTTATGTAAAATATACATGTATTTACAAAAAAAGCATATAAGTATTTATATCAGTTGTCTAGTACCCATAATTTATACATGGCGTTGTGTGTTAGATGTCTGAAACACCCAATCTTGAAACAAATATTTGCTGATCATACGAATATTTAGTCAGACCCAGAAATCGAACCCAAATGAAGCATAATATGTTTTCATTGGTAATAATTAAAATATATTAAACTGGTACTTTGCTCCTAGTAATATTTTACAATTCGTTAGTAAGCCTTTTATTATCATCATTAACAATTTTCAGACTCATTAAGTTACGGACATTCGATAAACATATATTGAGATATATGAACCTGTAGTTAGTATAATGGTGTTAATGTATTGAATTACTTTTATCGCTTGTTTCATGAACGAAACCACCTTCATTATAGTCTGAATGGCATGCATTAATCTGATTTTAGTGTAGGAACGGCACGCATCATTCTGACCACGCTTGATTTGACCACCCGAGTGGGATATCGTAAATTACAAGATGAATTGTAATGCCTGCTGTGAAAGAAAGGAAGCACATATTGTAGGTGAGAAAAGTACCAATTTCTGTCATTAATATTTCACAAGAAATATTTCTCAAGTACACTTATTCTTCTTTTCCTCAGTTCTGATTTATGCCAAAAACGTGTATGCCTCAATCTCCTATATAATTTATGATTTCACTTTGTATAATGTTTTTAGACTGTTGTTGCATCTAATGAATAGGCGGGCATTTTAAACTTTTACAATATGTGTATTTTTTATCTGGTATATGCCTCTATCGAAGACTTGTGAAATCGAAATCTGTAGTTATTTGGCAGATGAGCTTACATTAGTCTATCATGATCTTTATCAGGTAGTAGTGATAGTGTCTTTTTTTATGGAATAGGGGGGCAAACAAGCTGACGCATCACCTGATAAAGAATGGTGATGATGATGGGCTGATGGTAAGCGATTACCGCCGCCCATGGACACCCGCAACATCAGAGGCATTACAAATGCGTTGCCGGTCTTTGGGGGATGGGGAGTGGGATGGAAGAGGGATTGTGGTATAGGCCTCCAGCATCCTCACTTTTCTGTGAGGCCGTGGTATCGTTCCGGTCGAGCCGGCCCATTCATGCCGATGGTTCTCCCACGGTAAAAAGTTTGCCTGTAACACTAAAAAAAACTAATGCTTAGGTAAAATTCAGAGGTAGAAAATAGTAGGCATGTGTAATAAACAGAGACAATAAAACGATTTCCATTTGCCTTGAAAACTGTTTTGAAGCATTCATGCCTTACACCATCTAAATGCCTATTAGATACTTAAGCAGTTAACAATTTCTCTAACGACAGTTAAGGCGAAAATAACAAGATTACGAAGAAACATTTGTAACCACACAACTACACTATAGCGTCGACGTTGGGACAAACCATTATAGTAGAAGTGTACGGACGATGTAACGTTCCTCCGTAGAAACGATTTACAAGTGTACTGCGAGGTCAGTATATCGTTAGAGGAAAAATGTTTTATAACATAGAGTGAATGTGTGTTATGTTCAAATAATATGAAGTGGGTGAAGAGACGAGGGGTCTTTTCTTTAATTAAAAGGCTTTAACATGCTTTATGTTGGAAAAGGTTAAATGTGCGGATGTCGGATGAGATGATCTACATATATATGTTTTTTTTAAGTAACTTGCCAAAGTGACTCTGCTCAGGCTGATGGTAAGCTCAGGCAGAATCCATCGGTGGGGGCCACCTTACTCACCGCGAAAGAAGACAGCGCTTAAAGGACCCGGGTACATAGTGAGAGGGAAACACATGCGCTGGTAATGAGTTCCAGTTTTTAATAGCTCGGCACAAGAAGGAAGACCCAAACCGTTTGGTTCGTGTGCGTGTTTCTACGATTCTAAGGCACTGACTTCCGAGGCCAGCGCGTGTTGTTCAGTAGAGGAAGGAATATGTTTTAGAGTATTAGATTATTAGATATATATTATTCTGACTATATCCCAGGATAACTACGTAAGGGAGGTGTTGAAGTATACCTTTTCTCGTACACACTATACATTTCATAAAAATAAGGTTTGTCTGGGAAAATGTATAGAATTCAGTTCCGAAATACTTTAATACTTTTAAGACCCTATTTTAAGACCTTATTCAAATGAACATAATAAATAATAAAAAAATTAGCATAGAAGTTACATTATATAATCAACTACACGAATTCCTAAATATAAAACGCCAAATTTAATAACAACATTTGAAAGTGTTATATTCGCACACAATAAACTCACTCACAGTCAAATTACCACATAGATTCAAAAGTCTCATTGAATTTCGTTCGTCCTAGTTCCAACATTGCGGGTCTACGTAACCTAGAGGATGAATGTGCCCCACAGGATATAAAACCGTTTAGTGGATAATGAACTGACTGTAACGAGGTGCGGGAGTGAGAGTGCCAATTGTTTTGTGTCTCATTCGTTATCGTAGATCGAATTTAATTTCATTTCGGTCTGTGGTTTCACGACCGGTTTGACGAGCTTGTGATATATGCATTGCAGCTTTTGCTGAATTGCACAAGTTATATTAACTTTCAAACGATATCTCAGTTTTGGTCACAGCAATTTCAATAGTGTTCAAAACTTTTATATTTGCTGAAATACTTTTTACATAAATTGACACAAGGATCGTTATCACTAGCTTAGCTGAAAAACTTCCTTTAATAGACATAAATATCCACCACGTTTCACTGCAACAAATAACACGCAAAGCGTGGGAGAGCCACGCTTCGGCATGAATGGGGCGGCTCGACCGGAGTGATACCACGGCCTCACAGAAAACCGGTGTGAAACAGCGCTTACGCTGTGTTTCATCGAGTGAATGAGGATACCGGAGGCCCATACTCCAATCCAACGCCCCCTATCCCCCTCACCATCCCCCTTCCCCCCAGGCCGCCATAGTGTGGGTGACCACCACTCTTGGATTCTGCTCATGCTTTCCATCAGGCAGGGCAGAGTCATTTTGGCAGCTTAAATATAAAAAAAACACTGTTTTTAAAAAAAAACTACTATATTACTTAAAATTAATTAAACATTTAAAAGTTTTTGCTTTTGTATCTCCTCTTATGTAAGTGTTAGTTTTAAAATATAAATTCATCACAATTAATTTAACTATTAAATATTTATTATATTTATAATACAAATACAACAACATGATTACATAGATATACAAAGGGTATATCTCTCTCATATATAGATATACGAGGCGCTCACAGTCCAGTTGCACTCGGTGATTAGAAACAATCACCGAGGGCAAGCAACGACGGCGTGCTCAGTACCTGGATGGGTGACCGCTGGTGGCATGTTACTATGAGCGTCTCCGTGATTCGGAGGGCACGTAAGCAGTCGGTCCCAGTTGTTATCGTACGATAAAAGTCGTGAAGCTTAGTTGGAGGCCTTTGGGCAGCTTAAAAACACCCAACGGCAAGTTTTACGTAGCCACAACGTATTCTTGCCTGTACGCAACCCGCACTTGGCCTGCGTGGGGACGTATAACCTCCACCCTCTCCTGAGAGGAGACCCGAGCCCAGCAGTGGGACATTATGGGTTGTTGATTGATTGATTGTTTGACAAAGGGTATTTGAATTTCCTTTTCATCTGATAGTTAGAATTGTTGTAGCACATTTTTATAAAACGTCTTGTAAATTTTTGCTATTTTACATCTTTTTCGTGTATCTACACTATAAACTACACGGTTGGCCTAGTGGTTTTAGTAGTCGCCACACCGCTTTCTACTGCGCCAAGTGTTGTGGGTTCAAATCCTACATGGGACTTTGTGTGATCCATAAATCGTTGTTCTAAGTCTGGGTGTACTTTGTGTCCGTTAATCTTTACAAACATACATATGTTTGTAAAGATCCCCGTGACACAGGAATGTATATTCCTAATGCGGGAGTTGTAAAAAAAGAAATAGAAAAAAAAGGAAAAAGAACTTATCTTAAAAAACACTGAATACTTATATTCCATTATTTATTAAAGTCATTTTCTTAAAATGAAACACACTTGTCCATATTTTAGGAACTAGTATCTAGTTCCTAAACCATAAACCAATTTTAAGATTCTTTTCTGAAATAAAACAGGCACAATTCCAAAATAAAATAGTAGAATATATCACACTTTCTTAGTATAATATTATAGAATGCCTGTAATGTTAACTCTGAGGAGAAAAATAAAAACATAAGTGCATCAAAAGATTTTCCAGAACTTCACAAACCTCAGGCTATAAACCACAAGTCCGGTATATTTTTCCAGAAATAAATAAAACGCTGATTCAAACACCCGAGTTCATACGGACTCAATTTTCTGGAGTGCATTACAGTTACAAAATAAAATATTATTCGTGTAAGGCGAGTGGTGGGTCATAACTCCGTAGCCTTGCAGTATAAACAACCGGGAAGTCGATATTTTATTGCCGGATTTATTCGAATTTCCGAAGGGACAATATTTTTTTGGGATTGAATATTCTATTCCATTTACATGTATCTATGTGTGTGTTGTATTACAAAGAGCTAGACAAAAGAAATAATAAATGAAACAAGAGTTAAAAAACTTTCAAATATCCTTCGTAAGACGTTATTGACTTTTACCATTATTCTCAAACATATAATGTTGTACAATGTAGTTGGAACATGACAATGAAATCTGATATTACCTTTTATGTTATGTTAATAAAAGGTATTATTTAATATAATTAGCATAAAACTTTTCTGATATACTTATTTCTAAATAAACCACACATTTAATTTCTGTATACAATTTAAATTTATTAGAAAAAAAACCAAAATATTTTTTTCCGAAGACCATTAACTGATCTCCAACACAGCTTAGGCAGGTGATTTTGGAGATAAAATATTCCCATTATATAAATATAATACAAAAATTTCTTCGTAAACGACAAACGACTTATGCTTTTCATTTGAGCATAGTCTAAGCCAATAATGTTTCAAAATCCCAAGAAGAGAACCTCAAATTTATCAAATAATACGATAAATAACTGGAAAAAGGTTATGTCTATAGAAGAACCCCGGCCTGTTGTCATGGCAACCAGTCAACAGCCCGAATAATTCCAATGGCAAGATTAATCGATCGACATCTGCAAAAGGCGGACAGAGTGTATCCAGATTAGTCAATTGGGATTACTTTAGCCTACATTCAGAGTAATTTCACCCCTATAACTGATGTGTAGTAGTGATTTTTGCTTGAAAAGCCTAAACCAGGCTAATAAGTCGCGAGTGTCTCGTTCAGAATAACTGTACTGTTTATTCGTGGCTAATTTATGGGGTTCTCCTATTATGAACAATAGTTACATCATAAACAGACCTACCGATACTTCGGTTATATTTTTTGGCTGATATGAGTGAAATAGATCTGTATTTGTAAATTGATAAAGGGATATGGCATTAAATGCATCGTACATCTTTAAATTTACTTTATTATTGCTAGTTTCAATATCGCAATAAAATTTTCATATCTATTGGCCGTTCTGACGCTATATTTTTGTTGCTTTCAACACTATATTAAACCAGTTCCAGTGAACTTCAAGAGGAATGATTGATCTAAAGTTAACTTCACGAAGCGGTTGTGAAGATTGAGCACTTGCGGTGTAGCAAATGTTCAATGTTTAAGTTTGAATTATTCAAACACTAGCTGAGCCCCGCGTTGTTATCTGCGGTACAAAGTTATTGTGTGAATTGTATCTTTATAAAATGTGTTACTGTAAAGTTTCATTAAAATCCATTCCGTAGTTTTTACATGAAAGAGTAACAAACATCTATCCATACTTATAAACTTTCGCGTTTATAATATTAGTAGGATATATTTTCTGCAAAACTGTTGTTTGTTGATAGATCATAATATGGTTATTTGTGTGTGTTCTGGCTAATAAACACATGTTTTTTGATTCTTTCTTTCTATATTATTTTCTATATACTTATCTATATTCAATAAATTTAGTTACTGAAGATTTAAAAAAAAAATTGGAGTAGAAATTTCTACATTAATAATAATACTATTTCGAACTAGATGTCCGAAATCGCCATCGCAAAAACACATCGCCATCTTATCCCAAACCAAGCAGAGCTGGTACTATGGCTACTAGACAACTGACATTAACACATAGATATTTTTTTGCTAATACATATATATTATACATAGAAATCAGCCAAACTCCGAAACAAATATATTTACAGATCATACAATCATTTTTTCTGACCCGAGAATAGAACCTTAAGTACAACAGTCGCATGTGCTATCACTGCGACATCAAGGCAGTCTTTAATACCGGAGTGATACTACGGCCTCACAGAAAACCGGTGTGAAAAAGCGCCTGCGCTGTGTTTCACTGAGTAAGTGAGGATACCGAAGGCACATAATCCAACCCTTCTCCTCATCCCCCTCCCCATCTCCAAAGGCCGGCAACGCACCTGTGATGCCTCTGGTGTTACGGGTGTCCATGGGCGGCGGTAATCGCTTACCATCAGGTGATACGTCAGCTCGTTTGCCCCCCTATTCCATAAAAAAAGACACTATCACTACTACCTGATAAAGGTCATGATAGACTAATGTAAACTTATCTGCGAAATTACTACAGATTTCGATTTCATAAGTCTTCGATAGAGACATATATACCAGATAAAAAAATATAAATATTGTAAAAGTTTAAAATGCCTATTCATGAGATGCAAAAGCAGTCTAAATCATTATACAAAGTGAAATCATAGATTATATAGGAGATTGATGCATACACGTTTTTGGCATAAAGCAGAACTGAGGAAAAGAAGAATGAGTGTACTTGAGAAATATTTCTTGTGAAATATTAATGACAGAAATCGGTACTTTTCTCACCTAAAATATGTGCTTCCTTTCTTTCACAGCAGATATCCCGTAACTTAAGAGTCTGAAAATTGTTAATGATGATATTAAAAGGCTTACTAAGGAATTGTAAAATATTACTAGGAGCAAAGTACCAGTTTAAAATACTTTAATTATAACCAATGAAAATGTGATTATCGGTTTTGCTCTGAACAAAAAAATAATAATAATATCTTGTGTCACTGTACTTCAGTTTGTTGTATGTCAGATTTGATTTAGTTAAATGAAACACGAAATTTTAAATGAAGATACGTTAACAAACTTTGGTTTAATCTAACGTTATTCAACCTAATTCTCAACCAAACTATATCTAGTCTAACTTGGGAATGCATTCTCATAGAACTAATGAAGTCATTTCCATTCCTATTTGATTGTTGTTTCGAACAGAACGAAATCAACAGATTATACACACGACAGCAATCACGACACGTAATTGAGGTAAAGGGTATTTTACTTGGATTAATATAAATAAAAATATTTAGTCAAATTGCTAGAAAGAAAAGTCATAATGCCTTCCTTTATCAGAGAGATTCTAGATAGACCCCTAAAAATGAATTAATATTATTATGAGCACATACTTCACTTAGGCGATCCCTATTAATTGAATAATTTTGTTTCATCATTATCTTATTGCAGCAACTACGTATAACTTAAATTTACAAATCATGTTTTCTATGACACTGTAAGATATAGCTTTGTAAATGTCATATTGACATCTTCTGTTTTATTGTTAAAATGTTATTCGAATTTCAAATCCAAATGACGACTGATGATTTCAATCTATAAAGATTATTATTCGTGTCGTTCATGCTACATTCCAAGGACTGACCACCTTATTCTGTGGTATTCGTAGACTACTTGTAGACGTATACTTATTACCAACTTTGAAGTAAATACTCTTAACATTTCGAGTTTTTTTTATCTTTTGACTAAAAAGGCATATGACAGAATGAAATAAGTATGAAAACAATCATCAAAAAATAGTGACGTAAATTTAAACGCTACCGATAAAGTAGAATCGTATTGATACATCTCCTTTTAGACTTCAAAATCAACCCAGTAGGTATAAATCCGAATCGCATCCATATTCAACGATAATGGTCCAGTAAACTGCACTAATTCCGAGTCCAATCAGATTTCACGTTAGCAGTTCACACGCGACGGCCGGCAATGAATGATATCCGACGGGAGTGTCATTCGGATCATCTCATTTCCTTTATTGACAATTGGGTGCTTGTTTTCGCAAGAGAAAATTCTGTATTGCGTATTTTCGTATATTATGGAGGAACCAAACATTCAGTTGGATTGTGTTAAGGAAAAATCACAAAACCCACGGATATTAGTGCCATTGTAGCATGTTGTTGTCTTAATTGGATTTTCGAAATTTATGTTTAATATGACCACGGGTCTCCAGCTCAAGTTGGATAGAAATTTTTGACAATGATATTATGTAGTAATCTTAATAATATACATATGTAGCTATATTAGTATATATAGCTACATATGTATATTATTTATAATAGTGATATTTCCAATAAAATTTGAAGAAAAAAAATTAATTATTGACGAGACACGTAAAAAATTTATCGTGGGAGAGCCACGCTCCGGCAAGAATGGGCCAGCTCGACTGGAGTCATACCACAACCTGACTGAAAACGTTGTGAAACAGCGCCAGTGTTGAGTTTCACCAAGTGAGTGGGAATACCGGGGACCAATATATTATCCCTCCCCCATCTCCCTTTCTTTCCCCCAAACACCGGTAACGCACTTATGACGCCTCTGGTTTTGCAAGTATCAATGGGCGGCGTTAATGGTGATATTTATTAGGCGATACATTTGTTCGTTTGCCCCCTAGTAAAACTTAGAATTTGATAGGCAAAATTTTGCTCAAAAATACGTTAAACTAGTTTCGTTTAGGTGTATATTACTTTTCGTTACAGTCATCATCAGTCAGTTAGAAGAGGTAATTGAATAATATAGATTGCTCGGAATTATTGCTTTCGCTTAACAACAGTATTTTTGTCTTTGCATTGTCTTTCCCGAATTGGTACATTGAAAAGATAGTTTAGTTATATATTTGAACATGAGAACATGGACGTAAGTAGGTAAAAGATTGTCTATGTTTCTAAGGATGGGCTTAGACTAGTAGGGGATCCCCCTACTGACTAAACGAACATAGAATTAGAGTGAGAACAAGAGCGTTCTTTCTTAATATTTTAGTGTAAATGAAAACTCGCTTTCAGCGTTAACACCAAAATAACAACAAGCAAGAATGGGCACCCATAACTAGAATTCTTACAAAGACGCATCTGTTCGCGCGCTCTAATGCTATTTACATCAAGCGAGCGAACATTCTTAGAATATTCTATAGATTCTTTTAAAACGCAAAAAGAACAACGAAAGAATGGTCTATTTCTGTTTACACTAAAAAAAATTAATAGAATTAGCATTCGCTCGGCCTTTTAATGAAAACAAACTACAAAACCATTCTGAAACAATCAAACTAAAAGAAATCGATGCCCAAAATAGAACAGCACAAGTCACGAATGGCAACAAACCGTGTCTTTTACAAATTCAAACACCAAAATAGTAGACAACGTAGATACTCCAGATAAACAAGTTGATATGCACTGTTTTTCTTCCATTTCCCTTTTACCGTTGAAATGAAGTTCGTATGCTGATTCAGCAACAACAGGAGTACAAATTTCAGAGTGAACGCAATTCTCACAGTAAAGGCGGTACGGCAATAATAAGTAATATCCTACAGGATAGAGGTCGTTATTTTGATCATTTCATTTCCTCTATTGGGCCTTTGGAAATTGGATGCAATTCAATTATGCTTCAACTTAGCCCAGTTATAAATCGAGCAATAATTTATGTGCGTCAAGGTTCGTTGTAATTTAAGTTGTTAGTGTATTGACCTTTTAACCCCAAAAGGATGGTTATTGCCGTCATGTGTACATATATATTCCTAAATACTACTGTATTATACTACTAAATAGTACTGTAGTAATAGATTAGATAATTTAAACACATATATATAAGACAACGCTAAAATATAATTTAAAGGCAACCAATAAACATTTCTAAACTACACAAATAAACGGGCTTGTGACTTTTGAGTCGGAGGGAATCATCAAAGGCAGATTCTCTTTATATGCCTCTACTCGTTGCAGTCTATATATTACCGAACAAACAATGGTCAATTTCAATTTTACTTTGTATTTTTGTCTGATTTCCACTTAGGAGGAATTCCACAAGTTTTATGATCATCAGTCGCTGATCAATCCCAAAATTTTTTTTTTTTTCATTTTGGGTCGACATTTTTTATCAATGAGTCTACCATAATGACTCTACTCTGCCTGATGGAAAGCCAAAGTAGAATCCAAGAGTGGTAGTCACCATACTCATTGCGAATGCCGACAATGCAACAATGCAACATGGTAACCCACAAAATGGCAGGCTTCTGATGCTTTTGCATCGTTAGGCCTCCTATCCGCTGAACTTATCGATTTTAATTCAATGCTACACTTACAAATATTTTATGTTATATAGAGGCACTCATAGCCCAGTTGCACTCGGTGATTAAAAACAATCACCGAGGGTAAGCAACGACGGCGCGGTCTGTACCTGGATGGGTGAACGCTGGTGGCATGTTACCATGAGCGTCTCCGTGATTCGGAGGTCACGTTAAGCAGTCGGTCTTGGTTGTTATCATAGAATAACGCTCGTGAAGCTTAGTTGGAGGACTTAAAAACATCCAACGGCATGATTACGTAGCCACAACGTATTCTTGCCAGTCCCCAACACGCACTTGGCCAGCGTGGGGACATATGGCCTTAACCCTCTCCTGAGAGGAGACCCGGGCCCAGCAGTGGGACATTATGGGTTGTTGATTGATTGATTGAAATATTTTATGACTAAAAAATACAACATACAGTCTTAGTCAAGTATCGTGCTAAGTAAACCTTTTCAATTAGATCTAGTAAACATATTTTTTTTCAACAATTTACCAATAGCACGTGATTCCATTACATTGGGGTTAACTTTAAAAACAAAATAAACAATGATTATAATCGATAAATCTTTATGTGCCTAACGAAATCTAAAAATAACAAAAAGATTAATGAAAGTCGACCGAAAAAGTCTTAATTGACAATTACCTAAGTAAACAGAGGATCAATCGCCAGTCAAAAAGCTTTATTTCAAGAAGATGGATAGACTTAATTAAGTGGCTCCTAAAACTTTGGAAAGTATATTGGAAAGTGTGATTAATATTTGCGTGATACTCTTAAGTTAGAAATCTTGAAATTTTAAAAGTAATCTGCTTTTGACAATGATATATTATTTGAGTGGAATCCTAATAACTTTATTTTGAAACGAATAAAAATAAATGCGCTACAATTTTTTGTACTTCTACAGAGTCTCAGCGAGGTAAAGATAATTTGGCTTGTTAAATTTCTAATTTCCTTTTTTTGAACGGGTGACCTGGAGGATTTTTGCAGTAGCGGTCGCCACGCCGCTTTCTACTGCGTCAAGTGTTGTGGGTTCAAATCCACATGCAACAACGATTAATCCACAAATTGATGTTTTGAGTCTGGGTGTTCCTTGTTCGTTACATGTATTTTTTTAAGTAAAAAAATTTTTGAGTAGAAAATGTGAAAAAAAAAAAAATTACCGATACCATGGACTACAAATCTAATGTTTATTAATCTACTCATCTCTTTAATTTTTATTTAATCATATATTTTAGTCATACAATTTTCAAAGTTTCGAATTTTTTTGTATACATAGCCTTCCAGCTAATAAAGAAATATGTTTATATAAAATACATATATCTCATCTTCATCATCTTCCTAGCCTTTTTTATTGCCGAAATTTGGGGTTGGCTACTAGTTCAACCGGTTTTAGCTGAATATCAGTTTTTACACAGAGCGACTGGCATCGGACTTCCAGAATCCCGAGGCCGAGCTGAATTCGAAAGTTGAACTAGTTGTCAGTATATTTAATAGGACTGACTTCCCAATAACGCTTGTCATAGATGTTCATGACAACCGAAACCGACGGCTTAACGTGCTCTCTGAGACACGAGCGGGAAAAACCGCCATAAAAAATTCATATATCCAAATATTATAAATTAACAGATTTAATTATGCATCGATATATTTTATGATCATTAAAAATTACATTTCTGAAAGAACTGCGTGATAATAAAAGCCCTTTTGAATATTTTTTGTTTTTTCTAGAACGATGAACCAATAAACCGTTTGTACTAAAAATATGTAATCGAGAAAAAGCTTCACAGTACCAAACAAGATGAAAATGAACAAAGAATTCATCAGGGCTTTTCTTCGGGGACGCACAATAGGTAGGTTACATAATTCATAGTACTTTCCGTTCAATAAAACAGTGATATATGATTCGTAGAAAGGGAGAGATTTATCAATTAATATTTTACAATTTAGATCAAAACTAGATTACGACATTTAAGCCTACCTTTTCCGGTACAATTATCTATCAGAAAAAAAAAACATTTTCACGCTTTTTTTTTACTTGTGGAAACCTCCTCGGGCCTTCGTCCCACCGGGTTTGCGGCGGGGCGGTGTGTCGAAATCAAACCGACTAAAACCACACGGTATGCCACTCTGCACCTGAGACGGGAGGAGTCCGGAAACCGCTTTCTTACGCCATCCAGACCCCTCCCAGAGCCTGCCCGCACTGAAGCGGGCACTGTCTTCTGATGTTAAATAAAATTAAATTAAAAACTAGGCGACGTACGGCACACGCGTAACTTCGCCCCCTCGCGGCTGGCGTGTGAAGCGGATGGAGGGGAAAAGCCGTCCCGCCCATCCGCGGCCACACTCAGGGCGGCATGAGTCGCCGGCGAACCGGGTGGCGCGCCTCCGCCACCCGGTTCGCCGGCGACGGATCAGGTTCAAGTGGAGGTCTTCCTCCCGGGTCTTCTCCGCCGCCTCCTTCTGCGAGATGACTTCCTCGCAGAAGGTCGCGACCGCGGTAAAACTGCTCTCGCCACCGACCATGGAGCGTACGACGGCCGGTAGCGAGAGACCTCCTCCAATGACTGCAGTGAGAGCCCGACGCTGCGGCGCCCAAGCCAGGCACACCGCCAGCGTGTGCTGGGCCGTGTCCTC
The DNA here is from genome assembly GCA_003709505.1 of Hyphantria cunea. NCBI lineage: Eukaryota > Metazoa > Arthropoda > Insecta > Lepidoptera > Erebidae > Hyphantria > Hyphantria cunea. Next base: position 303,298 of record PKRV01003037.1, read on the forward strand.
ACTGCAGTCGCAGTGGTGTCAGGCGAACTCAATTCCCTCCGCGCGACCGAGTGTAGGTACTTCCCGAAGCATCCGTGCCCGGAAAGCACCTGCGTCAGCCGGAAGGAAAGGGTCCCGTGCTGCCGCCCTGCCCACTCGAGGATGACCAGCTGGAGAGCCTCCACGGTGGCGAAGCCAGCACGTGGAGCCTGCAGCCGCGAAGACCGACGAGCCATCGTGGCTCGACGGGCGGCTTCACGCCACTCGCGTACCTCTTCGGGCGGAGGGCGAACGCCATTCTCCGCCCGGAATTCAGCGACCCGTCGATAAACTTCGGCAAGCACTTCCGCCTCCAAATTCCACGGGAGTGTTCCAGCCAAGGCGCTCGCCGCCTCGGGCGACACCGTGTGGTATCCGCGTATGGCTCTGACCGCCAATACCCTCTGAGGCCGCCAGAGGCACGCCTTATTCTGGGCGGTCAGAGCCGACACCCACACCAGTGCGCCGTACAGCGCCATCGACCGGACAACCCCCGTGAATAGGCTTCTCGTTGCGACACTGACTCCACCCAGATTGGGCAAGAGTCGCCCGAGGGCGGAGGAAGTGTCGACCAGCTTGGCAGCAAGCTGCCGGAAGTGCTCGTCGAAGAGCCACCGACCGTCGAAAATCAGGCCCAGATACTTCATCTGGGCCCGAACTGGTACGAGGACCGAGTTGACCACTATGGAGGCGCCGGTGGGTGGCCCACGACGGGGCACATGGAACAGCTGGGCCACCGTCTTGTTCAGGGAACCCCCAAGCCCAGCGCCTCGATGCGCCCGACCACCAGAGAGACACCCCTGGTGGCCAGGCACGCCGCCTCCTGGAAGTTCACCCCTCGGGCTGTGACCAATGTGTCATCGGCGTAACAGATTACTCCCAGCCCGGAGGGGAGACGCTCTCGAAGGACCCAGTCGTATCCCACGTTCCACAGGAGTGGTCCTAGGACAGACTCCTGCGGAACGCCGCACGACATGGGTCGCCGTCTCAAGGCACCCTCTCGGTCCCCGTACACGACGGGACGCTCCTCTAGATAGTCTGCCACCAGCCGCGTCAAGTACTCTGGCACCCTGTGGTAGCGGAGTGCTTCCCTGATGCAGCTGAATGGCAGACTATTGAATGCGTCCGACAGGTCGGTGCCCACCTCGCTGAGGTGCCGGACGATGCAGGCAGAGAGCACCCTCTCGAACAACTTGCCCGCCCCGTCCAGCAACACGATGGGCCTGTAGGCCGCAACCGAATCGGCAGGCCGTCCCGGCTTCCTAAGTAGGACCAGCTTCCCGCTTTTCCAGCACTCAGGGAAGCGTCCGGACGCCAAGCTAGCGTCCAACAACATTTTAACGCTGTCTGAACGTCGAAAGTGCAAAGAAGTTAAAATAGTTCAAAACGGACCCAAGGAAAGATTGGCACGTATTTATAAGCTCTATGTAATAAATAAAATGTAGGAAAAGAAAACCAATATTACAAAATGTTTTATCAATAATGTAAAAACTGAATGTTTGCTTTATCGGTTCTAGAAACATTATTACTTTTAAATTAGATCTTTTTAAAATATAAATTTCTTAAAGCACTTAAATAAAAAAAGTAAAAATACATCCAGATATAATGTGACAAAACTAAGAAGATTTATTTCAAATTGTTGATCCATGTAACCAGAGGTTCTTCAGACTGTGGTGAGGTGACCATATCTGACGAGTCGCGGCCCTATGGTTTATATTGGAATGTTGAATTGGCTTATCAGCTTTTCATACCACAATATTAGCCCAGCTGTAGCTCTCTTATTAGGTGTGTCTTCATTAGAGACAAGTGTAGCTTCTCTTTTGCGGAATAGGAATTTCTACAACATCAGATTGTTGGCTGTTTTATTAACCTGCAATAAATATATTCGAAATAACTGGTTTGCATTTAATAGATTAAAGAAAAAAGGAATCTTTAAAAAAAAATTAAGATACGTGATTTCATGCTCTTAAATAAATAAATGGCAAACTGACCAAAATACAGTTAAAATGGCATACGAAATAGCCCGGAACCATATTGCAACTTTGTGAAATTAATTAATGAATTTAATAAATACATTTACAATCGGCCGTTCTCTATTAATGTTGTTTGTTATTTGTAAATGTACACAATTGATAATCTACTTACCAAACCTATTTAGTGTTTATTTAATGCTTATTAATTTCAGTGGATTTTACAAGTATTTAAAATTGTTTGATGATTAAGTTTATATTAAAATTAGTTTGTTAAAATATTGTAATTTAATTACAGATACCACTTTTTTATAAATGTAAATCATAATGTTATAAAAGCTAGTATAGTTTTTGTTGACAAGGTGAAATAACCCTTTTGGATTATCAGCCTTGGGTATATCATTGTGATGACCCAAGAGTAGGCTTTGGTGTTACTACCAAAAACCACCCGAATGCCTGGCTTCATGCACTCTGGAAAGGGCACGGACCTCTATACCCTAGTTCTTTACTGTCTTCATTATTACAACCACACATTATCAGGAAATGATATATAACAGTTACTCAAGAACATAAGAGAACGAAAAGATTTATCAACCAGAATAAAATCCTTAAAACATTCTGATAAAAATTAGTCAAACCAAATATATACATGCACCAAGCATTCTATAGATAAGCCTACAGCATTATCCTTAATTTATATAAAGGCCTCAATATGTACCTACACATATATCGAAACCAAATGCGCAGGACATTAATACTACAAAAAGAAGAAAACAAAATCTCTATATCCAAACGTCCGAGTAAGGTGAAAATAAAAGACTAAAACCTCTTTTCTGAAAAGAAACCCATATCCAGCCATATACTTTAAAACACAGTACTGCAATATTAAAATTAAACAAACTTAAAAAGAAAAACGAACCCCAACACAGCAACAGCACCATCTCCGAAACTTCTAGTATAATACATACTTAATTTGCATACAAATGCAAATTTAATGTATCATAAATAATTGTCTTTTCTATTTTCACTTGGGCCAAAATTCTAGGCTGCAATTTTGGGCTCTCTGTCTGTAGATGTTATTGTTTGCTAGATGACTGCTGCGGGTTCTCGAGAGTCTTACTCGCTTCGTACCTGTTTAATTATTGTAGCTGTAACTCCTTATTTTAGTTGCACATTTAAAAGCTTATGGACTAGACTTGAATCCATTATCAAGCAAAGTAAGAAGGTATGTAGTAATACTGTCTGGAAATATTTATAGAACTGGTAGATCAGTTATTAATATATTTGACAGTCTAATTAAAACGAAAAAAGCTATGAACTTAAATGCATATTGAATAAATCACTATCGTTTTAAAATTTTCACGACCAACAGCATAATAATGAGTTTTAAGACACACACATATGAAGAATTTATAGATTCCCATAATTTGTTACGTCTGTACTAATTTTCGTGATTGTTTTTTATCAATCCGTATGAATATAAACAATGTCTAAAAAGGTTTCCTGATTGAAACAATTTAATTTTTATATTTTTAGTGAAATTGTGATGTGTTTAACATCTATACCATAAAATATAACTACATCCAACTCAAACAAACAACACGGCAAATATAACGACTTTCTTGAAAGCCAGAAACGGGTAATACTGGGTTCAGGATAATATAATGTTTACTACGCAATATAACATTTACTAGTTAATATAAATTGGTAATCACGCACAAGATTCCTTTAATAATGTGAATATTGTTGAGATAAGATGAAATCGAATGGATTACTTATTGTCAATCAATTGGAAGTAGTATTGTATGCTATGGGAAAATCATGAACACAGTTTTTTGTAAAGAGTATATATACATACCCTCAGGCCTATGTTACTGAAGGTAGGCAAATATTTATTTAATGTTGACTGAAATTTTGTTCTTACTTAAGTAAATTTATGTAAACTAATGGATTTAGATAAGAAAAAAAGACTGACTAGAAAGGCATATTACTTTAACAAATGGTTTGTGGAGTGTGAGCAAAGGCTTGAGAAAATCTTTTTTCAGTTCTTTCTTCGGTTACTTCAAACTTCAACTAGTTGTCAAAAAATCTAAACTACCAAAAGATAAGCGTATTATTAAAATTTTTCCAGATTATTGTATAGAACAAGAATAAACTTTAATATATTTTATTTTAATATATATATAATATCAAAATATTAAGCTTCCTTAGTCTTAAAGGCTTAAAACTAAAAACTGTATAATTAAAAACTTGTTAAATTAACTTCGTAGCATCTTACCGAAGTTGAAATTTTGAAGTTGTTAGTGCAGTTGTAGCGCTTACTACAGATACTCGCACCGCAGAAACTAATTAACATTTTAGATTAAAAATAGTAACACCTTTTAAGAGCAATGTATGAATATGTAAGCTACACACGTTAATACAATAAGATAATCACGAAGAAACTGAGCATAATCCAATAAAAGCAAAAAGGCAATAAAACCAACTTGTGCATCGTGCACTCATAAGTTATTATCCCTAACAGTAACTTATATGTATAGTACAGACAATTATCTTTGCAATACGTATATGATATTTATGCAACTGAAATTTTATCTTGAGCTAGCTCCACAACAGTGATACCATGACCGTCTTAAATATTGGTGTAAAGCATTTTTTTCATTGCATAACACTGAGGTACTATGATTAGCTAAGGTTAAGGTGATCCATCTGCTTGATTTTTTTTTACACCATATAAAGATTTAAATCTAAATCGATCGGTTTCGAGGTACTTTCAGAATCTAATCAGCAGAAATTGCTGTAATATAACTTTTCCAAATACGTTAGTAAATATATTGGAAAATAAATTACCCAAAAAAGAGCTCCTGAATATAGAAGATATAAATGAAAGAATGTTACACATCATAAGGGAATTATAAGGTAAAGATGCTACTTAACGGATATTCAGTCTTTAAAAGTATTAAAGTGAGTATAAATGGTAAGTGTTGGATACCGAGTTTACGGTGATACCAACCGTTGAGAGGCTGGGAGATAACTTGTAAGGAATAATTTGAAATTTGCCTGAGGCCAATTTTATTATAGACGTTTAATAGGTATTACCAGTTCGGAATTCTTAAATGGGAATTAGGAAAATTTCCCAACAAATTTGTTTAGTTGCTTCAAACAATGTAATAAACATTTAAAGTGGATGTCTATTTTAATCCGTATCCGTAAATACAATATTATTACGGCATTTAAAAATATAGCCTATTAAGATACTGGCATATTTTCTTGTAAAATTTACCATTTGTAGAACTAATATTCACAAGCACATTACCAACTACACTGCGTTTTATTCTCGGAACTTGTCTTATGTTTATGCAAACTGTAAAGTCTTGAAATTAAATACTTACCAAAAACTGAAATGGAATCTTGAAAAACCCAATCCCGTCGAAAAATTATTTATAATATTATTTCCAAGTGCTAAAGACTGCTTTATAAAAAAAAACGTTTAAGTTTATTTATGTAATAAATTCTTTACCTTTGTTAAAGAATAGTATAAACTATGCTGGGCGATAAACAGCTAGCACAGAGCACAGTTTTTTGCCAAGATAAATTGTAGTCACTTTGAATAAAGCCCTTTCATTTGCTATTCTGTTTTAAACACGCTTTTATTAACTTCACTTACAGCTAACTACGTAAACTCAACTAAAAAATAAATTATGAATTTTATGTATAATAATGTAATATATGTAAGTCTGACTGCCAAAATAACTAATTGTGTGAGTAACAGTGAAATTCTTTAGCCGCTGCTAGTAAGCTCTAAGAAAGAAAGAAAGAAGGTGCTCATAGCCCAGTTGCACTCGGTGATTAGAAACAATCACCTACGGTAAGCAATGATGTCGCGGTCAGTACCTGGATGGGTAACCGCTGGTGGCATGTTACCATGAGCATCTCCATGATTCGGACGTCACGTTAAGCAGTCGGTCCCGGTTGTTATCATAGGATAACAGTCATAAAGCTTAGTTGGACGCCTTTGGACGGCTTGAAAACATCCAATGGCAAGATTGCGTAGCCACAACGTAGTCTTGCCAGTCCCCAATCCGCACTTGGTCAGCGTGGGGACGTATGGCCTTAACCCTCTCCTGAGAGTAGATCTGAGCCCAGCAGCGGGACATTATGGGTTGTTGATTGATTGATTACAACTTTTAGATTTTGGGTGCATAGAACTGTGTACTTTTTACAAGACAAGAGTTTGGCTATGTTAGCTACTAAGCCAAGGTAGAAGAAATGCACAGAACCTTACGCTACTTTAATTTACCGCTAAGTAATATGCTGAGATATTTAAGGATATTATGTTATTAACAAATACACGCTAATGTTGTCCAAATTGTATTGAGAACTGGCTCATGTTTAAGTTTGTAAAGGAATAGAATACACTTTTTTCATAGTATATCACGTCCCATGAATTTCTTTATTGATACTCAGTATATTCTTAACGTTTTCATATTAAGTTTCAAGATCACACCTCACTTAGTTACCACTCAATATTACCGCGGCATTTCAAGCGAAAATTTTACGAGTTCCTACGATGGCGGGCTGTTGAATTATTTATAATAACCAACGTCAGCCAGTAATGCGACAAGTCACTTGCTTTTAACTTGACAACGGTACCGCGTCACACACCATAAATGCTGCATGTGATACTCGTTTACCCGTAATTTCACAAGTAATATGAAGGTTCTCAAGGAAATTCATTATTTTTTGCCTCCAAGTTACCCAATTTTTTATAAATCTTAATTTCTTTGGCAGCTAGCCAGCTATTAAACGACTTTTTTCCACGGAAAATTGACAATTCCAGCCTTGAAATTAGAAGTTTTATATTTTGAGATATAAGAATATATTCACTGTACAATACTAGCGACCTAACCCAGCTTCGCACGGATGTCTTTGAAGCTCTCGGATTTTAGAGGAATACGAGAACTATTGTATACTACTAGTATTAACTATTATATTTATTATACGCATATACTCTATATATTGCTGAAACCACATTAAAATCCATTTAGTAGTAAATAAACTTTTTAGAGTACGAGATCAGTTTTCAGTCCAATTTTAAGTTCTGAAGATATTTTCCATTCACCTAAAATTTCAATTCTCCCCAAATAATTTTAAACTTTTACAAGGATTCTGGACGAGTGCCTGAGTTTGAGAAGTCAAGACAGTATTCTAAAAGTACGAAGCACGGCGTAGAAAAAGAGCAAGGCCATCTTAGTGTTTTAGTATTTTTGTTTTGATGAAATCCATATTTCTGTTTATTTGCTGCTGAGTATGCTAGCTGCAAATATTTGTTTCGTAGTTTGGTTCGGAGCGCTTTTTATGTATGTATTTACAAAGAAAAATTATATGTGTATTTATTGTTTAGTACCCATAATATAAGGTCTGCTTAGCTTGGGACTAATTGTATAGTGTTGTGTGCTAGATGTCCTTAGTATTTATTTATTATTATTTATAAATCCCCGACAATATTTCACCTGAAAATACTGTAATTATACATTTATATTTCTAGCACTAAGAGTGGCATGAGCTTATGAAATAAATAAAGCTTACTAGAAAAAAGTGTTTAATTTATAAGTAAGCATTGCGCACGATTCCTTATAATGTGTTTAAAAGACAATATTTATTACTTACACTTGATTCTGGTTCATTGCGTTTATAATTTACTTTTCACGAGTCTAATCTAAATACATTTGGTTAATCACTTCGTACATAATAAGCTAAACATATTTATTAGCATAAATAGATGGAAATCAATATTTAACGTGAGAGAGCTATATTTCGGTACAGATCAGTAAACTCTAGAGAAGAGTTTTTTAAACTTAAAATAAAAATAATGGGTGGCAAAACATATACGTGCGAAGTTTTAGTTGAACTATTTACTACTACTAGAACCCATAATGTCCCACTGCTGGGCTCAGGCCTTCTCTAAGGAGAGGGTTAAGGCCATGTGTATGTTGTTGAACTATTTATAACATGAGAAAAGACAAGCGGCTTTAAGCAAACTTTGTAGTTCAGTTTGAGTTACACTCCGGCCTCTAATAGTATTGGTGAAAGTAACTCTTTGTATTCTATCAGTTTTACCAAAAGTTGAGTAATTAAAACTAAAAATCGACTGATAGTTGGTCTCAAGACTTGCAACATTTATACATATGTTGCAAGTCGTAAGACCAAATATCACTCGATTTTGCAAACCCTTTATATCAAAAAGTAACAAATCGTTTGTTAAATACTGAATTGCTGTATGATAAATTTTGATTATCAGATAAGATTATTTACAACTTGGATTTGATTAACAGATGTGTTACCAGAACTTTGAAGTCAAAATTTTTGCTCAAATACCATCCGAATTTAAATAAACTAAGAATTTACAAATTTGTCAACAGGTCAGAAACTCAAAATTATTTGGCACCGTTTCAACTTGACAGCTCTGCTTGTGTATAATATTTTAATCAGCTTCTCTGAATCTGGGTATTAAACTCCCGTCTTTGATCCATAATTTATCAAACAATAGCCAGCAAATACGAGCTTTACGATTGTAAGCGCTACTAATACTACAGCCTCTGTCCCAAGCCGCGATATAAGGAGTGTCACTCACACTCCTCAATGGAACAGGCACAGAAACTGACAAGAAAATTTCCCATCAATCAATCTTCATTTGCAGAATTTCTTACAAATTTGAAATCAAATAATATTAGTAGCATTGCCACGGGTCATGGGAAGAATTTTAGTTCATACCAGATTCAGGTTATTATATAATGAAGTAAACATAATTGATTAAAAATTATATATGTAAATTATACATAATTTAAGTGTATTTAGCAACGATGTTTATCTACTGAATAACTTAATTTATCATAATAGTCGTAATCGCTTAGATTATTATACTTGTTTGAATACCATCAGTTAAAACAAAACCTCACAATTTAATCAATACTACATTAAAGGTTATTTAGAACGTATACAAAACATTGAATTAAAATTCTAATATCATTAAAACCATCGGGTTGAGTGATCATTCCTTTTGAACCCGATGTTAGGGACGCAAATCATTTACTGTCAACGGACACTAACCATTCATTTGTGGCCTATTTGTTCAATCATTCGTTCGTTCATTTAGTAACGACGTTAGCTTACCTTGTTTTTCCCGAAGAAAGACCTTTTTTGTTTCCCGAGTTAATTTTTTTAAGAGAATAAATGTGTTTAGACAAATGTTAAACATTTTTTTCACTTTGTTTACGCGTAAATGCGTTATTATGCTGTTCTTTCTCTGAGAGGGTGAGTTGGTAATCTTTTTTACACAGATCGCCTTGCTTATTTTAAATTACGTTTAATGTTTTTTTTAATCTATCCCTACTGTACATTAGTTTTTATTTTATTACACTTTTACGCCTTATTGCTCAAATGATCGTAATTAAAATTATGAGCGCGTTACTGATGGTACAGAAAGGAATGTAGATCGAGAAAAAATGACATATTTCAAGATTAAAATGAAAATAAAATAAATAAATACGTAGTTATAATAATATATTAACAAAATAACTGGTTTTAATAATACACTCAATACTAAGATAAATCTGTTACTTTATTTTCTAAAATATATAAACACACTCACCGAAAAAAACTTTTGAAATAACTCTGGCATTGAATAAAACATTTCTGAAGGAACCTCTTCTAACGGAGAGCGAAATTTTTTTGATTGGCAGAGAGTTTATTGATTTCGGTACCAAGTTGTAAAATAAGAGAGCAAATGAAACTTTTTTTGCAAAGTATAAAAGAAATAATATCATAAATATATGGGAAAAGAGATAGAAAAAGACGCTGCACTGGAAAACGAGTAATTCGTTCTGTGGATTGCAATGAGGAAGAGACAACGCCGGATAATGCTTTAACGAAATGCACATACGCAAGCCCAACGGGCTTGGCGGGTACGACTTGAAATACAAGGCTTCGCCTGCCAACGTGCTGTCGGAGCCGTTCTGCTGAACTTCGAAGCTTGGATGGAGAGAACCGACTGTGTACTACTACTGATTCACTTAGATACTCACCGGGCACGGTTGCTTCCCTGAGTATCTGAACAGAATTAGAAGTGAAGTTACGGCATAAAGCCACCATTGCGGGTCCGTCCAGCACACGCTTGAGGACTGCCCTGCGTGGGAGTCTGAGCGTCGAGTCCCGGTCAAATAGATCGGAGGAAACCTGTCACCATCCGCATTAATCGCTAATAATACTGGCGAGTAGAAAGGATTTGAAGGCCGCAGTCTTCTTTTGTGAAGAAGTGTGAGACGAGGTGACGAAGGACACGCGGTAGAGGCCGCTAGATCCCTAATCGAAGATGCTACATCTCTGATTAGGGATCTAAGTACACAACGAATTAAGCAACGATAAGCTATTTACCTAAACCCCACTACGTAAAAGCTTTTAGCAAAATTTTTACAACCTTTATTAATCAGACCATTATTAAAAATCCTAATTTAATTAATTAATTTAATTGACACTTAATTAACACCTCATTCATTAAATTCAGTTTAGTATGTTAAGTGCGACGCAACGATGGAACACTTGGTTGCACAATCGAAATAAATTTGCTAATATATAAAAAAAATATTGGTTATCTAGAAACAAATAAATGTGTCTCGTACTTTAAAAAACAACTATTAGCTTAAAACCTCCTCAGTCAGACTTACGCTCACGAATGTAATGCTGTCCAAACAAACTCAGAACAGATATTCCTGATTAGCGATGTTTATTTAGAGCTCCCGTCTATACCCTAAGTAAATAACTTCAATACAACTATACAAACATGCACATTTAACAGCAGCCCTAACTACATAAATCCATTATTATCAAACCTAATTTAAACTAGAAAGCTTATCACAATAACATACAATCACGAGAAAACATCTGGTTACGGAACAATAGCAGTTATAACTGGTATGAACCAGTTTGAAGCGGCACTATCCAGACTATACCGGTATGAGATAACACAGGGTGTTTAAATAGCATTGAGCTTGCAAGGCTAAAACCAACACTCGTTATGTGTATAATTATAACTTTTGAATTGATGTGCGATGACGTCAGCACACTGAGCATCTCCGTTTAGAGAAGATAAAGTTAACGCTGGATGTCTATCTATCTCTACTAAATATATAGTAGTTAAAGGTTACATATTTTGAACTTCCAAACAATATAACTAAATATTAATTAATAATTTCAATAAAATATGTAGGTGCTTGAAACTATTATTTATCCGAACTGAAATTCAATGTATTTTATATAGTATAAGCCTTATGCACATACATAAAATGACGCCCCTGAAGGGGTCTACATGAGCATAATACAGACATTTCGCCAGTGTTTTTTTTTTAAAGTATTGTAATAGAATATAGTACGTACATTCTTTCTCGGCTTGACTCGGCCTTTTTTCTAAACTAGACAAGGTCCTTTATAAAGCTACTGCGGATACGGCTGAACTTCAATATTTTAGGTGTTTTTACTGCTATTAGGCTTCCACGATTCAACTACCATGCGATTTCGAAGCGTTCATCACAGAGCCACAACCGGCATAATATAATATAGAATATGTTATACTAAATAAATTCTCTGGTCTAGCGGTTAGCATATAAGACTAACGACTAAGAGATCTTGGGTTCAATGCCCGGGTAGGATAAAAGTTGTTATTAACTTTTTAACGTTCCAAGACATTCTTAACAATGTGGGAAATCAGTTTCCTCAAATATACTAATATACATTCAAGTTGATTTCGTCGTGGAGGTCCAATACCAGTCGCTCCTTAGGAAAACTGATATTCTTCTCTTGCGTATTCCATTGATTGGGGGCGGCTATTAGAGATCCTCTAATTCTAGGAGAAAAGCGGCATAAAAGGCTATTTCTTTTGATTCGTGTGTGATAGTGTCCATGGATGGCAGTGTTCGCTTACCATTAGTAGGCAAATAATTTAGTCGCCTGTGCCATTAAATAACTGAAGGCAAAATGTAAATCAATAGGATGTACGACAACTTAATCCAATTAATTTAAGATAGATTGACAGTCTTTAACCAAATTAATAAGGGTAGCCTTCCTGTAACGATTAAACAGATTAAATATATCTGTATAAGGGCCCGGCAATGAGTTACTACAGAAGTTTTAACACTTAAGCTTAGACATCAAACTTAGCAAGGGATTCAAATGCCGTATGAGCCCTTATCTAAAACACCCTCGCCTGTGCTCACTCACCCTCACTTAGAACCCCTGCTTAATTCATTTATATCGTCGACATTGATAATTATCGACAATTCCAACCCCACATGTGTGAAAGCAATTATGGAGGTATGCTATGAAATCATTCTTACAAGGGTGCCTATGTATACTCGTATATATGTGTACATAGTAGTTGAATATTTATAATGTGTTCAGATAAATTGAAGTGATACGGCAGCGTCGTCACGTCATCTTTGCATTTAAGGTCACGAATATACTTCATCTTAGGCATAGTAGTTAGAAACAAAACATTGAATAGAATGAATCGGTCGACTAGCAGAGATTGCCTTTGGCATTAAGTCCGCTGATGCATGTAATTGTGCATAAAGTAATAAATAATAATAACAATAATATCCATAGGTAGAGACAATGAATGAGTATATACAGTAACTAAATTCATTAATTTATAATATTAAAAAACTCAACATAAGATTTTTCCCACGTTTCACACTGAGCTCTCTTAAAATTCACATTAGGTCACAATGTGACACTTAGTGTGAAATTTATTATGTTTATTTATTTAGTTTGTATTTTTTTGTATTTATTAGGACTCCTACTACGTATAGTATAGTACTATTCACTTTAAATGATACATCATACTACTACAAAGTTTCCTTCTTATCTATCTTTCGACACACCAGAAGCTACCCTTACTTTGTCCTCATCTTAATTTTCTCTCAATCCCATGGTTACCTGAAAGAGATTGCTTTCGAGCAATAAGACCGCCACTTGTACCTACGTACCTTTCAATGTAAAATTAATATATTATTATTATTAACTTCTCCTTTTTGCGTTGCGAAACTATCGATCAGATTGTGATACAACTTTCGTAAGATGTACTAAAAATGCCCATAAGGATTTCTAGTCCAAAGTATCTAAATAGAAATATTATTGCTTCATAGTTACTTTAAGTGGCATTACAGCGCATACCGGGTACAGTTAAATAAAATTAATAAAAAAAAATAAAAAGAAATAAAAATAGCCTTTAATTACTCTGACCTTTGCACAATATGTGATATAATATAGGAATATGCTAACTTTACCTAATTATACTATATTAACTTTTTTCCTATTTTCTGTATGTATATAAATTAACATTTACTGTCAGTTACTAGGTCAGGCTGTCTTGTGACATAGGCCTCCTCAAGATCCCTCCACAATTGCCTGTCCATTGCTGGCCTTCTCCAATCCTTCGGTAAATCGTCCTCCCATCTTTTTTTCTGCCTTCCTCTACGTCTTTTTCCGTTCTGTGGGTACCAATCTGTTACTTTTTTGGTCCACTTTCCTTTTGTTGATCTCATCATGTGACCAGCCCATTTCCATTTCAACGTTCGTATTTTTAGAGTGACATCTGCTACTTTGGTGATGCTCCTAATTGTTGTAGCTTTCCATTTATCTTTCAACCTTAGTCCTAACATACTCCTTTCCATTCCTCTTTGGCACACACCCAGCTTGTGCTCAATTTTCTGTGTTAGTGGCCAGGTCTGGCAGCCGTAGGTGAGACATGGAAGTATACAAGTGTTGAAGACGTTTTTTTTTCCGGGATGGGTATAGATTTATTTTTCATGATTTCCTTAAGGGACCGGTATCTTTGCCAGGTATTATTTACTCGTCTTTCTACTTCTTTAATTGATAAGTCTTTTACAGATATGACCGGGTACAGTTAGACGTTTCTAAAAAGTAAGTGATTCATCATCATCATCATAATCAGCCTATCGCAGTCCACTGCTGGACATAGGCCTCTCCAATATCACGCCACTTAGTCGATCTATGGCTTCTCGCATCCAGCTCCTGCCAGCAGTCTTGCGCAAATCATCGCTCCACCTGGCCTGTGGACGTCCTACACTACGTTTGCCGAGACGCAATGTTTCTGTGGTAATAAAAAGTAATAGTCAGTTAAAACAACACTGGGACAAGAAGGTGATTAGTCATCAATCAATCAATCAACAACCCATAGTGTCCCACTGCTGGGCTCGGGTCTTCTCTCAGAAGAGAGCTAAGGCCATAAAACTCCACGCCTTCCTATTGCGGGTTGGGGATTGACAAAACTACGTTATGGCTAGTAGTAGTAGTAGTTAGTAAATTTTGCCGCTTGATGATCTTCTCAAGAGAGGGCTAAGGCCATACGTCCCCACGCTGGGCAAGTGCGGCTTAGGGACTGGCAAGACTACGTTGTGGCTAATCGTAATCTTGCCGTTGGATGTTCTTATGCCGCCCAAAGGCCTCCAATTAAGCTTTACGACTTTTTTTTATCCTATGATAACAACCGGGACCGACTGCTTAACGTGACCTCCGAATCACGGAGACGCTCATGGTAACATGCCACCAGCGGTCACCCATCCAGGTACAGACCGCGCCGTCGTAGTTTACCATCGGTGATTGTTTCTAATCACCGAATGCAACTGGGCTATGAGCGCTTAGTATCATTACGATTTCTCTTTAAAATATTAAATACAACTTTCCTTAAAAACACCATCTATACGAGATATTATTTTCACGGGAATTAACGCGATCACTTATTTAAAAGTATTACATACCTCTGATTTGCCTGACGTTTCGACCAGGTTGCACTGGCCGTGGTCACAGACTGACTAGAAATTCAGAGGTATGTAATAACTATAAATAAGTAATTACTTACGTACTTAGTTAGCGATAATTCCCGTGAAAATTTTTTTTTTGTATAAATTTTTGATATTTTATAATAACTATGTAATTAATTTAAATCTGTTAGTAAAATGATACAGCGTTCGGTAGTATTTGTAATCTGAGCAGTGGCACAGTGGTTTGTGGTTACAGTGCCAACTAAAACCACTGTTGTGGTTTGGGTGACTCATATTGGATAATTATTTATACAATTCATGGTTAGTTGAACTTAATCGACGAAGATATACAACGAAATAATAGTTATAATAATACGTTTAAATAATAAAACTTTAATAAATGGGCCTTTTTTATATCCTAATAACTAAACAAACCTCCTTTTTAAGACGAAACCTAAGGCTAGCAGTGGATTGTTTGTTGAAAGATCGTTAATGTGATGTACTTTAAAGCTATAACAATAATATGATACCATTCTGGTTTTGACTGAGTCTTTTTTAATTAAAAATTACTCACACATTTCTATAAATCCATGCTAATATCATAAATACAAAAGTAATTCAGTCTGTTTATATCTGATAACAATGAAATTTGAT
This sequence comes from Hyphantria cunea, assembly GCA_003709505.1. Classification (NCBI taxonomy): domain Eukaryota; kingdom Metazoa; phylum Arthropoda; class Insecta; order Lepidoptera; family Erebidae; genus Hyphantria; species Hyphantria cunea. The sequence continues at coordinate 318,776 of PKRV01003037.1, forward strand.
ATGGAAATACATTAACTCCTGAGTAAGGATATAAGCTGCTGTCTACCGCGATAATCGATATACACGAGGGCGTAATCGCGAGCAAAAGCTTGTATAACTAATTAATTACCAACTTTTGTATGTTGGTAATTGTTGGTAATTGCAAATGCGTAAGCATACAAGTTGTGTTTTGCTGCATTTTCTCAATCACAGGTATTCTTTTTCTACTCCTCTAAGCAAGTGCTAAAAAATTCTTAATGATCCATAAAACAGCAAATACTAAAGACGAGAAAAGTCAGTAATAAAAACGGATATGTCAATAAAACAATTATCTATCAAAAAATAATACACAATGTTAATATTGTCCCCTAGGTAACTATTTACAGATAAAAACTGCCGCTTAATACCTATTTCCGATTGTAAAAACATTTCGCTAGCGTCATCATTCCATGACATCAGCACAAAATGACTTGGAAAAGCTATTCAAGTAAAATAAATGACACATTAAGGTGACTCGACCAAACAGCGGCCATACCACGCCAATTACAGGGTAAGAGGTCTCAAAAGGTCTCTCCCATAGGAGATTATTATACGCCCTACTTGAAAGGGTGTATCGTTAAGCGATATTACAGAATCGAAAGGTATAGTTTTTCTGCTAGTTCGGGACTCTTGCAACTGGGACAAACTACCGAATAGAATGACAACATGTGTAAGTAAAGATTAAGAATGTAAGTAGCTCAGTATAATATAACGTTTAGAAGCATGACTTATTTAGGAAAAATAACTTAGAGTTTTACTTGAGTTCAGTTTAGATCATATTATGATCTATATCGTAGTTTTAAAATTATAAAACTTTCGTTTTTTCTTCGTCTACCATTCCCCACTTATTGCAAGTATTTGTAAACTTGCTTAATGCATGTAACTAAGCACTATTTTATTTTTAGATCCCTTCCGCTCAAGGCATAGATTTCCAAACGGTACATAGTCGGACGATTCCGAAACATTGCAAATCCCTGTCTCAAATCTTGATCTGAGATCCCTGTAAGGAAAATGTGGAAAAAAATCCTTGTAAGTTTATGAGTCGTAGCGAAAAGGTCAGCAGTGGACAGCGATATGTTAATTTGAGCGGATTTTTTAACTATATATGTTACCTTAGCTTTAAGAAGTTATTGAGGATGATGATCTAGTGATAATAGTTTTAAAAACTAAAAAATACCCTTACAAAAGCTGTTTTTGTCTGCTATTTGCCTACTGCTCTCTGAAAGATTCTTAAAAGGAGTGCTAACCATCCCGCTCTAGGACCAAGACAATTAAGGACATATCCACCAACCAACAAATATTTTTCTACGCTCTAAATTCTATTAAAACTTCCAGCCTACTATTATTACAGAACATGAAAATACAATCACACAACTGCTGCCTGCACTGTATGATTATATTTTCATGCTGCTGAACTGCTTTATATGGTTATATTTTCATGTTCTATTATCGATTACGATCTAGTACTGATCGTTGATAACGAATCAGTTCCAACTAAAAATAGTTGATGATAACCGGAGTTAGCCGATCCCTAGAAATTGCGCTTCACATAAGTGGCATGTAAGGGGATGAGTGGACAAATAGGGTGAGGTTATAAGGGTGCCTAATGAAGGCATCTTTACCCGGTGGAAAGGGGATCTCAATGTGGATTGTCTGCGAAAAAGAATGTTTTATTGATTAATCTTTTGTAGATTTTGCTTACAAGAATTTGTTTTGAGGGCATCGATTTTGTCTTAGACCTACCCGCGAAGTGATGGACGACACATGTACCATACATAAAAGGGAACTACAAAAGATAAATGCTTTAAGCAGATATAACATTCTTACAAACAAATTTTATTTCATTTTTTGGAACGAAGTTCCTTACGGCAGGCTTGGATGGGATAGGGATTTTGCTGCGTGACCGAACTGAAAAAAATGTGATAGTAAAACCGTAAGAAAAAATCCATGGAAAAAAGTGAGTGGAATAAAACCGTTAAATGAGACGTGCGCAGGTGCGACAGTCGCATACACAAGCGAGTAGTGTATAATACCTTTCTCTTTCTTCCTCTTTCTTTTCGTTCTCTCATCCATTCTCTTTCTATTACATGAAAAAACGAAGATTAGATTTCATTGATTTCATCAGAATTATACTTGTTAGTGAGTCCGAATTTGGAGATTTAGATTGTTTATCGATATTTTCAAATTTTCATTTTTTTAACTTTGTTCCTATCTGGTGTCCCACGACACCACTTAATTTCTATTCAACATTTCTAATTCTAATAGTGTGTTTATTCTTTTATTTTCTATTTTTAATGTTGTAATTAGTATAGATATAAGTGATTTAATGTAAACCATAATTCCTATCTTATTAGATAAGAATTATGGTTTACATTTTGTTGTTTGGTGTACAAATGTTCGTTTAGAGGTATTCTAAATTTATTTTTATTGGATCGAGCAAAGCTCATCCAGCTACTATTTTTCGTAAATAAATTAAATTGAATTAAAATTTTTCGAAATACTTCTCTATATTATCAGTTTTTAATATTATTTGTTTCTTAAAAAATAAACACTCACTCTAGACATAAATCCTACTGATATAAAGAACATTTAGCACAACGATTTGTTATCATATGTGCGGACCGGATTTACAACACTCGCACGTTTTAAATCTAATACACCCACCCCCCCCCTCCCCACACTCCCCGTGAAGTAAAAGTTATTATTTAAGATCTTTTAACACGATAAGTTTAATAATTATTCTATGTTGCGTAATACATAACTCACCTGGCATTTAATTTCCGCATCAATACATAATATGTTTTTGTATTTTATATTAAATTATTGGATTGGAGTTTCTACTAAATAACTCAAGACAAATTGCGTGACTACTCCCATAAATAAAAGAATACAATAATGCCATCTGTACTACGGATTAGCTTCTGATCTTGTATCGCACGAAAGTTCTCGCAAGGATTAATATAAAACGTTACAGTGAAAAACGAAAATTCACCTTTAAAACGAGTGCGGATACTGTGGTTATTCAAATTATGATATTTTTAACAACGAGAACCCCAAAGACATAATTTCGCTATCACAAAAGGACGACATAGCGAAGTTCGTGTCATGACTTAAATGTTATACGAGAAGAAATCAACTTATAAGTAATATCGCAATAAGTAGCTAATTTGACAAGATCTTAAGCTATGAAATTACTATTAGTGCTAAACTGTAGACATAATCGGCTATCTAGTCAGCTTTCTTTTACTGAACTTACATTTCTATCTACTTACTTCATCTAAGTTACTATAAAGACAACACTCCCAGGCCAATTGAATACAAACATCGTTATATATAACTCAGCATTCATGGCTTATTTTTCATGAAACTCGTCTCCCTAGACTTTCCCACTATATTAAAAAGAGACCACTATACGTGTGTTATTTCATCTCAGCTGAACCGAAAATCGTGCCCGGGTGAAATCGTTACATATTCATGAGATAAAACACGAAGGCACGGGGTTGGTTCTCGTTTAATGGTGTCTAAGTTGTATGGTTTAAGCGGGCAGATTGATAATAATCAAATGTTTCTTTTACTTTATGATGGAACGGAATATGCTGAAGATTTAAATCAATTATTTTTATGAAGCTAATGTGATTATTCTACTAACAGTAATAGACAAGAGCAAATACAGATTTATAGAAGAGAGGATAGATAGATTTGACGTGAGTGTAAGTGCCAACCGGATGCAAAACTTGAAAGAGCTATGTCTGGGCTCATAAGAGACCGGCTCGACAAAAGTGGTGCCCGAACCTCACAGACCGTGTTTCGCAATTCCTGTGTCCACAGTTCTTGTGTGTTATTTAGTCTCTGTACCGTAAAAATAGCTTATATTTATGAAAAATGTGCTTAGTCACGTCCCAAAATGAAAACCGACAATTTTTAATTTAAATAATTCCCTATTTTCAGTATGGTTGTAATCCTTACTTTTTCCTGGTTCATAGCTAGCTGTATTTGCAAATTTTGCGAAACGTAGAATGTCTATTTGCTTGGACCAAGGACAAAAGCCTCGCACATCGTCCTTGACCCCGTCCAGGTGTTTACTTACACCCCCACCTGGCATGGCTTTAGAGGAGTTAACGCTTTATCTGGATTATGTTGTTTATCTTTATAATTGGACCAGGTTTTTTTTTTAAATATTTAAGTGGTTTATGATTCTCGCCAATACAAGGATTACTATTAACGAGTCTGGGTGTTCATTGTATTCATTTCATGTATGTTTGTAAAGTCCCCCGTGACACAGACTACACATTCCTAATGCGGGAGTTGACTTCAAAAAAACCGGCCAAGTGTGAGTCGGACTCGCGCACCGATGGTTTAGTACAAATTTTTAGGTATATTATACGATATAATTAAAATTTATGTTTTTCGCAATTTTTACTTTATCTTTAATATAAGATGTTGCTCCGTATCAAATTTTAAGATTCTGAGTTCACGGGAAATACCCTATAGGTTTTGATTCCCTTGCGAGTGTCGAAAATGTGAATCAGAAACGGCTGTATCTTTTGATGAAGTTTGCTATTTTTACACCTCCAAGGGACAAAAGATTTGAGTATTTGATGTAAATTTCAGCTTGATACCTTCACGCATCCTCGAGAAAAAGGGTCTTGACAGACAGACAGACGAACAAGAAAGTGATCCTATAAGGGTTCCGTTTTTTCTGAGCGGAATGAAGACAACTATTGTTGTCCCTAGTGGACCCTAATAATATACGTGATTTAAATTTTCAGATTAACAATTTTTTCTTAAGAGAATACAAAAAGGATGATGCGAGTGTTTTTACCCGACCGTGAAAGAAGGAGGTTTATCTCTTTTGTGTCTTATATATATATATATATATATATATATAAGACACAAAAGAGATAAACCGTCGTATCGTCGTGTATTAAAAAAAAAAAAGATTTAAAATCATCATCAGAAATAAACCGTGTAAAGCAATTTTTCCCCCCGAGTCAACTTGAAACCCAAAATTTCCTTCCTCCTTATTTATTGCAGTCGGAGACGGACCCTCAAGGATAATGGTCATCAAGTAACCTGCATGCTCGCTTGCCTAATATAATAGTTTCCATAAATTGGCAGAGCCACGCTTCGGCATGAACGGGTCAGCTCGACCGGAGTGATACTACGGCCTCACATAAAACTAGGGTGAGATAGTGCCTGCACTGTGTTTCACCGAGTGAGTGAGTAAAAAAGAAGCCAATACCCCAACCCCACCCATCCCTCGCCCCATACCAAAGGCCAGCAACGCACTTGTGTCATCCGTGTGTTGCGTATGTCTATGGGCGGCGGTAATCGGCTACCATCAGGTGATACATCTGATCGATTGCCCAGTATGCCTTTCTTTAAAAAAATGTTTTACAACTTTGGTTAACATTGCAAATATGTATAGTATTAAATCACTTAAGTGATGGGGACTGGTTCATCAAATTACTTCAAAGTTAAAAGTTTCAAATTAATTACTGCTCAGGATATCGATGGGGTTTCGATTGCAACGCCTTTGGGATCGGCAATGATTCACCGGGATCTTCAAACAATCTTCTATATAATTTACATGTCAGTTGTACTGATGGTGGCATGATACCGTTGGCTATTGTAATGGGTCGGAAAGAGCTCGATTACTTAACTATTCTTGGAAGAGCGTTATACTATAACTTTAATCTTACAATTTTGTTTTATTTTTCACGATTGCATATAAGCCCTAAATCTCAAATATATTTTGCTGGTAGGAAAATACGAAAGCTTCTCCAATCACAAGTCAGTAAGGAAAATATGAAACTTTAGCTTATTCAAGCAACTGTAGTTTTCTTCTAGCTCTCTGTATTCTAATTATCTTCGGCCTAATTTAGCTTCTCACTAAATTCAGCCTTAAAATACTTTCAATTATACGAAGTATTAGCATCAGGCGGCAAAATAAGATGCACTGTGTCGACCTCAAGTAGAACTATTAAAGGAAGTGGAAGTGCAGGAAGATTATCAATCATATACATAAATTATTTATTCACTCCTGTCAGGGCAGCTATCGTGTGCTATGAAACAAAGGAAGAGTTTTAGATGTAAACAGAAGTCTACATACAAATCTTCCAGAATGACAAACTGACAAATGATTAATCTAGACACGGTCGAAAGTTAATACAAGACCCAAATAAAACAAAAATCAAACAAAAACTAATAAAGTAAGAAATTTTGTGATTTTGTAGACAAAAAAAACATTAAAGTATCAGAGTTAATGTAACGAAAACTACCAAACTAACAACAGTCAGTCTTGTTTTATTAACTAAAACACTTTCAAAATAATAAAAATTTGTTATTCAAGTGTCCCTTTCACGACTAAGACGAATCTATCGACACAACTTACTTAAAAATACAACAAGCCGTTTAGGCTTTAGGGCGTGCCAAAGAAATATAAATATAAATATAATGCCTCTGTGGCGCAGCGGTAGCGAATGCGACTGCTGTGCAAGAGGTCTTGGGTTCGATTCCTGAGTCGCACCAAATGCTTGTATGATCTGCAAATATTTTTTTCGGAGTTTGGGTGTTTTCTATGTATAATATGTATGTATTTACAAAAAAAGGTATATAGGTATTAATATCAGTTATCTAGTACCCATAGTACAAGCTCTGCTTAGTTTGGGACTAGATGGCGTTGTGTGTTAAAATGTCTGAACATATACACTCGAAAAACATAACCTTCTTTCTTTCGCAGTAGAATAAAAATGTGTACACTGTGTATTTCTAGCGGTGTCCTTTATTTAGCCATTTATTGTTTTAAATGTTCCGTGGAGCTGTTTATATTTGTAACCTACTTTATTAAGTTTCAAGCTTACAGTAATTTATGTTTCTTTTGAATTTATTTTATTTTTGTTTTATGATTGCCTCGATGTCGTCTTGTCAGCTACCAGACATATTTTTCAAGTGTATTTACCTGCAACAAAAAAAAAGAAATAAGTGTTACACTTTATAATATGCAAGTATTACACTTCATAAACGCACTGCGGCACTCATTTTTGCTATTACCATCATTGCGGTAATATATTATTCATAAATTAAAAAACCCAAAGCCTTTAAGTGTCTATTCGTGTCCATAAGTTAATAGTTTTGCTTTCAACATCTCAAACACAAGTTGTGTGGTAGAGCATTGTTACGTCACATATAGGCCGACTCGAGTGGAACTATAGAACGAGCTCTCTTAAACCGATACTAAGTAATTCTTGGCACATATTGGGTTATAGGAGGTCAAAGTACAAAACAGTAATAAATCATTTCTACAAATAAAAAGAATATAAACTGATGACAAAATAATTGTCTTGGGAAAAAGTCGGCTGTTGAAAGTATTCCATCGACACGGCTAACCTGAATTGTTGATACAAAGATCTCACGCTGTTTCTTATGTACAAAATTACTGTTCTCTAGTTCAATGTACTATCAAAGAGTGATTTATATGTATTTCAAGTAATTACCTATTATTTATATAGATTTTGGTTCACTTTCTGTCAAAAACCCGTCAAGACCGAACCAAATCTTGGAGCTTCGTTTTAAGATGTTATTAGAAACTGTTTTTGATGACATGATGATATTTTTTGCCCTTTACTAAGACACCTCTAGGGAAATGTTTATCGCAGCAAAAAGTGTGAATAACTCGATGTTATCGCAATCACCTTAAGGGAATAAAACCTTTAAATCTGTTGCCACCCTCACAACTGCGGCTTTTTTGTGGAAAATTATATTTACTGGAGAAGTAGGGTGAGTACAGAAAAGGTATAAAGAGGATTAACAATGCCATAATAGGTACGAGAGTATATGCTATCAAAGACCTTTGATGAAGTTTAGTTCTGTATTCGTTTGTAGAAATGTCTATAATCCCTTTAAACGCGCACAATTTCGGGACGGGCTTGAAGGCTTTAGTACGGTATTAATGTTTTCAATTAGTACTTGCGCTGTATGGAGAATAAGACAGATGTTATTTTATTTATAGTAGTTAACAGTTTTAAATTTTATACTGAATGTCGTAAATTTGCGCAAAAATTTTTGTTCCATAAATTAGCAGTTACATTTTTAAAACATTTGTTTTTTTTTTAAATTTTCGCGTCGAACAAAGCATTTGCTCATAAATTTTAAGAAGAATTTTAATCATGTAACGTTTATTTTTAGTTTTGCGCTAACTAAAATATAAAAGTACTTTTGTAAAACGATTCTCATCGACGATTCGAAACGATTCACGAACGAGCGACGAACGACTATGTTATATTCTAATAAACGTAAATACGCACTTAACTAAAAGAGAGAATGTGTTCTTACCTAAACAATCTTCCTACTCTTTATCATTCCCAAGATTATTTGGGAATGACTACTAGCTTAACCAGTTTTAACTGAATATCAAAGTTTTTACACAAAGCGACTGCCATCTGAACTCGACAACCCTGACGGTAAACTGAATTAAAAGATAACTAACTAACGAAGAAACTAATTATCAGTATATTTAAGTGCACTGACTTCCCAATAACGATTGCCATAGATATTCATGACAACAGGGACCAACAGCTTAACGTGCTCTCCGAGGCACGAGCGGGAAACACCGCCATCTTTTATACTCCGAGCTGCCATTACGAATTTCTTGTAAGAAAAACCAACAGCAAACCGACCTATTGTTAAACTGTGGATTAACACAACTCACGTCTTTCTAATAAACAGATCACAAAATAGAGATTCTAAAACAGTTTTATGTACAATAGGACCGTACTCCATATTACATTGTTAGGTAAAATCGCTTAATCATGCATAGATAAGGAAGGTTCGTAATTTACCTATAATAAAGCGCTGTTATAGAAAATTTATGCTTGAAATCGTCGCATTCTGACAACATGGAATGAGGTCATCCGTAATAAATTGCTTCATGTTCAACGTCTATTTGTGTGGTTTTAATACGTTCTTGGTGTATGTATAGATTATTGAGATATATCTATGTACTTGTAGAATAATGTTAAGTTGTTTTGTTTCAATAAGTAGCTCAATAAGTTCTGCACTGATTGAGCTCCAACTTTGATGCGATAAACAACCAGCTTCAAAGATTGTTTTCATCTAATTTGGAAGTCAGTTTTTTGTTATTTTTTTAAAGCAACCATAACTTTGAGAATGTCTTGGGCATTAAGTGATTATCATGAGTGCATGTGGTTGTAAATAAATAAATTTTCACAGTGGGAGAGCCACGCTTCAGCATTCATAGGCCGGCTCAACCGGAGTGATACCACGGCCTCACAGAAAACCGGTGTGAAACAGTGTTGTCTGCATTTCACCGAGTAATGAAAATACCGCAGGATGCCAATCCCTCCCCTCATCCCTCAAAGGCCAGAAACGCACTTGTGACGCTTCTGGTGTTATGGGTGTCCATGGGAGGCGGCAATTGCTTACCGTGAGGCGATACGTGTATTCGTTTGCCCACTATTCCATTAAAAAAAAACATACTACAGAGAAGTATGAGAAATTTTAGCAAGTACATTGTATAATATAAACAACCAATAACTCTATATATTAGAGAAAGGCAAGTTAGTTGAAGAATGTGGAAAAATTATAATATTTTGAATTTAATTTAATAAAAACAGTGTACAATTTTAATCTTCATATTTATGGTTTTGTTGATTTTCTCGAAACAAAACAAAACGACAATACAAAGATGTGTACACATATATTACACGTATATTTGTCCGCATCTTAACTTTGTTTTACTTCCTTCCGTCCCTTTTATCTTTTCACGCAAGAAAGAGAAGCTGTCTTAGCTTTTACATTTTGCGTTTTGGAGAGTTCATTAAAAGGGACGCTTTTGGGCCTTCAGAGTTTCCTGACCCTGAACTGTTCTTTGTGTTGGTCTTAATAATGTATGACAGCGTTTAATTTTAATGTGGTACTTTTATTTATATCCATGGACACACAATCAATATTTGAAAAAAACAAGCGGTTCATCGTTCAGCAATCAGAATGAAACTACAGAGCAATGGAAAATACCTAGAAATCGTTCTAATATATGTTCAGAAGGAAATTGAGTGTTGGTTTCTCTTTGTAACAGGAAAATATTCAGTCTTTGAGAAAGTCATTACTCACTGTCTTTGAGTCAGCAAAACTTTTGGAATGAATCAAAAGCAGTGAACGTAACATTTTCATACATTTATAAGGACAATAACTATATCTACGAATAATATTATCATTCGTCCATATCTGGTAACAACTCAGTCGCTCATAGCTCTCATGCATAATTCCGCAGGTCGCCACCACCTGGCATATTGCCAAGGCCTACTGATCTATTTCGGACTGAACATATTCATGATTGATATCAGTGAAATTTTGACCATTGCTGACTGGTCTGGTATTGATTAGACTGGTGGTTACATTTAGTGATATAAGTATGCTACCAAAGTGCTAGCTACCGAACTACATTATTATAGTTTATTCAACATTATGATACGGGTACTATTACCAAACTTGGAAGAAATTCTTGTTTACTTAGACGATTTCTTATAGGCTTACAAAAATACTATATATATCGTCAGTCTTCTGGAATAGGTGGTGTGTTTTTTGACCAATCTCAATTAATTGCTGTGTTTTTGACCAATGGTGAGAATTAATTCTCGGATAAGATAATTTTAGTATTAAATTTTCAGCTTTGAATTGAGGTGTATAAATAGTGAAGAGATTAGTGAACTGATTTATTTTTACAAGAGAACATTGAACATGAAGTTTATGTCAAGAATCTTCTTATTCAAATGTCATACTCTCTCATAGAAGCCTATAACTTGACAATAGGCGATACTTTCATGTGTTGTGAATTTCATTAATAGCCTTATTTCAACAATTTATAAGTTGAGACTTCTCATACATGGCTATCTAAATTCAAACTATACAGAGCAGATGTATGATAAACTGATTTAAATATTTTTCTTCTATTGTTTACTCTATAAAAGAAAAAAAACATACCAAGTTATATGTAACAATTTGCACTCTTGGCAGACGAGGCACACAATAAACATTATCACACTTTAAGAGTGGATTAGATAATTATGGGCATAATAACATTCCCAAAAAAGCGTATACAAATATATGTATTGCAATACCTCTGAATTCATTAAAATCGGAAATTTGATATTCAAAACATGAAAAATATTTTATCGGTACCTAAGAATACTTTAAAAATAAATCATTGTCATCATTTATTGTTCCGTATACATTTTCGGTCGAACACAATACCTGTTTTGGCTTTTAAACATTAATTTTTTTTGAGTGTCCAATTTCAGTAGACCCTCGAATACTTTTTGTTTATTAAAATATTCCCCACAAATCAGGATATGATCCGGTTCTTAGAATACAATGGTTTTTACGATTCAATATAGGGGAGTGTAATTGGAACATTCGGCCCAATATAATGGAGCCTGCGTGTTGTGGGATTTCTGATGATGACGATGTTTTATTGTTTGCTCAGAATTATGGAGGAATAACATTTTTAGAGATATGATATTGTTGCTTTTAGATACTGTTGTTTATTATAAAAACCAGAACAATAACAGTACAAAAATTTCAGCTTTTATTGCTTACTAGCCTAACGGTTTTATCTGCGGTACAACAAGAACTAAGTGGCGTGAAATTGGAGAGGCATATGTCCAGCAGTGGACTGCGATAGGCTGATGATGATGATGATGACAACAACAACAATTGCGTGTAACGCCGCGGGCCTAAGATAGTCTAAGAAAAGTAGCCCAAATTACTCCTCATATCATTAGTGTAAATCCCGTCAAAATCAGTACCAGTTCCAGAGATTAGCTGGAACAAATGCATTTAGTAAAAAGCGGTTATTTTAATATTACAAACAGACACTCCTATTTTATTTATTTATAGTTTAGATGTAGTATTTAATTTTTAGTCATTCTCCTCTGTATATAACCATGTGTTGTTAGAATATTCAGTCGGTAAATTAGAAAATGTGATTTTCCATTTTTTCTTCAGAAGCCCTAAAAGACCAGGTTCAGTTACAGACTGTCCGTCTCATAATCGAACAGGAAAACATGAATAATACACAAATGATACACATAAGCACAAACAAAAACTCAAGTTATTTTGAAGTGGTAGATCGCACCCGACTATCGTCTTTTGTGCATGAAAATCCTATTTTTAACCAACAGTAAAACTTTTAGTCAACATAAAGTCAGACCCTTAAAGTAAGACTTTGTGCCTATTATTTAAACCCATGCTGCAGTTTATAACGGCCCTTTATGGGAAAACTGGTGGAACTTACAGTTTGGCCGTAACAGTTTAACTGTTCTATCTAATAATTTAAAGCGGCTATTAACAATTCTTGGTCACCCGATTAATCCCAAAGCTTAACTAAGATTATTGGAATACCGACGAAAATATTTATTGGTCGTTGAATCTCAAGTGAATAGAATCCCAATAATGCTGTAAATTCGAAACTATGTCTTCTTATAAGCTAAATCGTTGTATTGATAAATTAAACTTGGCATAAAGAAAGGACAAGAGCTACGCTATAACATCCATAACGGTACACAAGCGGGCAAAACCCGTGGTTAATATTATTCCACATGGGAATTTCAAAAAAATATCAGCATTCATACCTATTGGAGCAATAACATTTGGTCTTATGTCTTCAGCTTTCAAGCAGTGTCAGGTATATACCTGACACTGACCAGGTATATACTCGATTGAGAAGAATATATATTCTTCTCTATCGAGTAGGGGCAGTTATTTCCTTTACTAATTTTATCAATTACTTCAATTTGATTGCTCTCGTAGTCTTCTGTATAAGCTTACAGAGTTCATTATAAACATATTGAAATTAAATGCTACATGAAATTTACTAAAATCCAACCAGAATCTTTCGTATCAATATCAAAAGGTAAAATCATTTGTCCCCAAAAGCTTAGGTGTAACGAGATTCGTGATATATCACTCTTGCACGATGGAGTGGGAAAACCGCGGTCGAACCCTACCGTGCTCTCGATAACGGGAGCAAACAGAATGAGGGGACCCCACAAATTGCCCAGCATTGTTACACAACGAATACTATGGAATGGGGTATTTTGAGCAAGTTTTCAGTAAAATAGTCGTTTGGATTTTTCCCTTCACAGAAAAAAAACATATTAAGAGATAAATTATCACTAGATTTGGATGGATATGCTTCGTCACTCACACCATTAGTTCAATTAAAAAAGACTGTAAAATTAAAAGTAGAACGTGGACTGTGAAATAAGAACTGGAGGCAATGTACTCGTTCTTAGTAAAGGACTAATAACAATAACATATTATTCTCAATATAAGCAAAGCATTACGACATCATGTGAGCAAATAGTTGTAACTAATAAACAAAAAATGATTTTAAGATTTATCTAATCTTTAATCTCATGGGAACAGTTGACAGTTCACTCGAATGAGATACAATTTCTTATAAATAACACTTAGTGTCGTTTTGTAAAGAAACAATACTTTTTCCATTTTAATACAGTTACTTAGAAATACTACAAGCTTATATGGGATTGATTCTAATATACGTAAGCATAAGTTTGTTATTGATTATTTTCTCGTCAGTCTTTAAATAAAGCGATAAATACAAACTTATTAATAATAAAAAGTAAGTAGGTTAATGGTAATTCATCACTATTTGTTGATGATGATGATGTTGATTACACATTAATGTATAATTAGATGCCAGCACTTGGTAATCTTTTTAGATTTTCTTTATTGATTATATTATGATATACCCAACCTCACTCTAGTTTTTAATTTAATCTGAGTATTTAAGACCGTGTAATTATGTACACATATTTCATTTGTAACGCGAGGTTTATTTTGTATCGCAAGCAAGCCAAGGAAATTTTTTAATTTTATCAATTAAATTGACTATTTCCTGTCGAAAATTCTAATTTCTTTTGCCTTAAAGTCTTCAAATAACAACACTCAGCGCCGTAGAAAGCGGCCTGGAGACAGATTAATCTCGCACTTTGTCGCTCTTTGTACAAAAAAAAAGTACAAATAAAAAATTAAGCATCTCATTTACTTATATGTTAAGAACAAGGATTTGGATAAACTTTACTGATAACAATATTTGAGCCTACGAAAATTTAGAAAAAAAATTCTTCTAATATTTGCTTCAAAGATAAACTCGTATTAGTTAAATAATGTATATCATGGCGTATTTCCCTATTATTATTCAGCGAAGGATAAACTTTCATCTAATCTGTTTACTTATAATTACATTGTTCTACTTAAGTTGGGTATTGCGGTAAGCAAAACACGAGACTAAGCGCATATTGTATTAGTCTCGTGGGCTTACTAATATCCCTTAGGAGCTGTTAAGACCTCTATTGATTGTGAAAGAAATATGTATATTCATATCACCACCATAATGATAATGACGATTCTCGTTTATGTTTTAATGACACCCTTCAACAATAATATTTCTTCTTTTTAGAATAAAATAATAATAACAATTAAATAATTTATTTTATTAGTTAACTATGCAATGATCACTTTTCGACTACATTAGATAGATAGATAGAAAACTCTTTATTTGCACACTATAATATTACAGTTAGAAGAGAGTACATAACACGTGGGACGGAGTGTACAAGGGGCGGCCTAATTGTCAAAAGCAATCGTATCCAGGCAACCTTAGGATGGATCGAAATGTATAGGAGACAGACAGAGGAGACAGTGGTAAGTACATTACTAAATTATCCATAAAATACGAGGAAAATGCAGTTTTTGCGGTGAATTCGAGGCCGGTACGATGACCGATACGATGTATACTCAGCATTCACTTAAATATTATGCCAATAGAATCGATACCCGTCTTCAACATACCATAAAACGCCATGATCGCGTAGCTATTCTGCGGTGTTTAAAAGTATTCTTAGCGCCTTTAACCTCTCCTCAGATCTTGTAGTTTGTTTAATTTTTATCGATTACAAAATGAATCTTGTTTGATTTTAACATTTGAAAGTTTCAAATTATGCACTAAATACTCCTTCATTTTCTTTTTATATTCAAATCCTTAAGAAAAAGCTCGGACTTATAAAAAATCTCTTATGAGTATAAGTTCCATACTGATACTAATAGTATTCAGTTCCGGAATTCGTATTACGAACATTCACAGTGGTCATGGCATTGCTATCTCGAAGCTTTTATTGGACCAATGCGCCTTTTTCCTACAATTTGTGGACACATTGGCTTCACGCAAACAAACTGGTCTTTTTTTACGCTTTCTTTTTTTATCGTATCGGTAGTTATTTCGGCATTTCTGTTTTTAGTAAGCTGTTTCAAAAAATGTGCATGTTTATAGCTTTGTTGTTAAATTTTGTTGTTTTAGGATTTAGTAGTCAAGCAGAAATTTCGTTTTTATTCTCCTGTTAGGGCCTTTCAGAACAATCATTGAAGTTAATTCATGAGGTTGACTGAACGTTACCGCTATTACAGGTTTTATCATTTTTAGACTCCTTGTGACCGTTCTTTCGTCTAGATGCAGCAAATATACTAGCTAGGAAAAAACAAAATCAGCCAAGTGTAATTCGGATTTATGCACCGAGGGTTCCGTACAAACCTGTGGGTATATTATATTATGTAACTAAAAATTTACACTTTTCGCATATTTATATTTATTTGTGCTATAAAAGGTTGCTTATTATCAAATTTCTAGATTCTGAGTTCCCTGTAGGTTTTAATTCCCTTGCGAGTGTCATAAATTGGCAGCATCGACGGTTATATCTTTTGATGCGTTGGCTTAGAAGTGATTTTTTCACAACTCCAAGAGTCCTAGGTATTCGACCTGAATTTCAGCTTGATACCTCCACGCGTTCTTGAGGAAAAGAGTATTGACAGACAGAAAGACAAATGATCCAACAAGGGTTTCGTTTTGTTTACCCTAAACATTACCGTAAAATTAGATGATATTTTTACTTTACCCTAACAAAAATAAGAAGCTTTTTGAATTGCGTGTCTATTCAAAATACACCATGGTTGAGTGATCTCGCACAAAGCTACAAAATTAAAGTAATACAATTACCTATATTATTTCTTTATGAAAAGCCTTTGTCTTTCGTATCTCTGGCGTTCAGAACAATGGCTGCCATTTATCAAATAATAACAATATGCAATTTTTCTCATTGTCCTAGGGCTGGAGATAAATGGAGAGAGATAGAATAATGACAACGTATTCAGTTGTTTAGTGCTACTTTGCTTTTGTGTGTATTATTTGATTTGCTATTATGTAACTTTTATCTTTTTGTGCTTCAGGACCCATTACTGAAATACAACCTATACGGTTAAAAGGCTTAAAACAATTTATCTTAAATCTTTTTCAAATTTTGATTATTATATTACACAATTTCACCCTTTGAAACTGACTGCCTCGTTGGCGCAGTGGTAGCGTATGCGATTGCTTGAGATCCCGGGTACGATTGCCGGGTCGGACCAAATGTTTGTATGATCTGTAAATATTTGTTTCGGAGTTTGGATGTTTCCTATGTATAATATGTATGTATTTACAAAAAAAAAGTATATATGTATTTATATCAGTTGTCTAGTACTGATAAAATAAGCTCTGGTTAGATTGGGACTAGATGGCTTTGTGTGTTTGAAGTCCGGAATATCTATTTAAGTATTGTACATTTTTAATTTGCCTGCATTTCGATCGAGTTGAATTAGTACTATTCACTGGTAATTTTATTGTCGTTTAATATTTACTATTTTAAAAAGCTATATGCATTCCAGACATAATTATGTTCATATTAGGTTTTTATTCGACTAACCGAATAAACCAATGTGAATATAATATTAAGAAAGTATAAAAAAATATCACTAAGATCTTCTCCAGGTCTTCCAATACATCTAACTTATATAGTTCCCGAAACAATTAAGCATCCAAAATACAAATACGGAATTCCCACCACGAAATATAGCGAATGTTATATACATAAAGTACATTTCTCGATAACATGGAATACAGCACTTTACGTTATGCAGTGCACTTAGTTCCTGACTGTAGCGTGTGGCCTCGCTCAGCTCTATCCCAGACAAAATCGTACACGACACCCTGAACTGGACTGAACAAAATTTAGGAAACAATAATATTGTTTGACCAAACAACTATTTATTTAGTTTCGATAGAATTTAACAGATTATAAGCAACATTGAAATGTAGTTCACTATTACGTAATCCTAATAGAACAATTTCCAATTCCATTCCTGTTATACTCAGTATAGGGATTAATGATAATTTAATTCTGTAGGCATATACTACTATGATGTTAAATCAATTGTACTTAGTTAATTATATAAATTTTAACAATTATAAGAAGTCAAACGAAATCATATATTATTTATAAACGAAAATGAATCTCCGAAATGTATGTACTCGTATAACTTCCCATCGACTGCACCAAAATAGATAATTCTTTTTTCTATATGTTCATTATTGTTAAGATAAGGTTTATTTGACAAGAAAATTAAAAGATAACCGGAATAGTTTTTTTTGTCTGTACACTACCTGTTGAAAGCTGAGGCAAGCATAATCATTTAAATCAGGTTTTCAGAAATTTAGATATATTTATGAAAAAATGTGGTGGTTCGAAGTTCGTCGGATCAGCTAGTAATATATAAATCCTAGCTAACGCGCACAACTAAGGGGATGAGAGTAAGAGCTTTAGGATATTATTTCTATTATCTCCTATATATAAATACTAGCTAAAGCGCACAACTAAGGGGATGTGGGTAAGAGCTTTAGGATATTATCTCTTATATCTACCTAACATTGCACATCATATCATATCTACAACCCTAAACAGTCCACTACTGGGCAAATGTTTTTTTCTTAGAAAGGAGGTTTTGGGGCACTTTATCAAAAATCTTTAAACGAACAATTCTTATAATAATCGAAATCTCAATCAAACCGGATTCAAAATTTTTCTTAAAATTAAGTTCGAAGGAACGAAAAATCGATCTAGCTAGAATTAGATTTTAGAAAATTTACCAAAAATTAAATACCGGTCATCCATTTATTCCTTGAAACTACCCCGGGATGTACCTCAGTCAGGCAGGGGGGACTGCAGAGGTATTCCACTGCGGGGATTAGTGGGTAGACAGATTTGTCGGGAGTCCCACACTCACCCTTTGTGTCTATGGAGCAAAAAGCATTCCCCGCGTAAAAAAAATCGAGTTATTTCTTGGAAAAGCAAATCATATTGCTCAAATGTTACTAAATGAAAATATATCTATGCACCTAATTAGTAGTTGCTAGCATGAAAGTAATTTCAGATCTCATTAGCATAAGAAGCGCAGGACTAATTTAAATTCTCGTCAACATATGACGCCATACCCTACTTACTTAACCCTAAACAGAAACTGTACCTTATCAATTTACTTAACGAAGTGCATGGCCTAATTCAGGCCTGGCGCCGTTCCAACGATGTTGCAAACTAGGCGGTGGTAACTTAGCGTTTATATAGCGACCCACTTTTAATATTAAGCATCGATATTTTAGACGTTACAATTTGTGTACGTGTCAACCATTTCTGTATTTTGAAGTTCATGTTTTAATCTATTGTGCGCTCAAAGAGGGCTGGTTCAAAGGCTGAAGAGATATGAATACAATAGTACCTACTTCTTTGTTTAGTTCGTATTTAGGAAATAGGCTGGTATTGTTTTTCTAATGACAACTCTCGCACTAATAATAAAAAAATGTTACGCTGAGGCTTTGTAAACATATATGTAGCGATACGAAAAGCACCCAGACTCTTATCAACAATTTGTGCATCACACAAAGTTTTGTCCCATGTGAGATTTGAACCCTCAACACTTGACGAAGTAGGAAGCGTCGTGGACACCGCTGAAACCACTAGGCCATATGTGCAGATTATACAAACATGCATAAAACATGCAACTTTTCTTATCAAGGTATTGGTGTTGATAAGTAGTTTTGTTTACAGTTCCATTCAAGTGTATTATTTAATCAAGTCATTGTATTAACAAATTTGCACCAAGAACCATGATTCATTAGAATTTAACATGTAAATAATTTAAACACGGGTGTTATCAATACCGGGTTGAATAGCGTCGGCACTGTTATCGCTTATTAACGCTACAAATCGAGCTATGGGTCTCCTTTGTGTCCGTTTCATATATGTTTATAAAGTCCTTCGTGAAACAGGATGTATATTCCTAATGTGGGAGACTACTTTTAAATAGGAAAATCAACTAAAGATGGAAAGGTATCTAACTTAGTTTTTTTTAATAAATCAAAGTACAGGTAAGAATTTAAATAGTCACACGTACCAAAATGAGAAAATAGTTTCTGAGAGTTTTTTTTTATCTACTCACACTATTAACTAACAACCAGCAAAATCTATTACATAATTAATTCGTATAAACAATATTCCTTCCCTACCACAGCCTTCTTCCAAAAGTTTACGATATTTCCCGCTCTGATCCATAAAGTATCTCGTGGCGGACAATGGCTTTAATAGGCTAGACGCCTATAATATTATTGAAACTAAAACTATAGTTGGCAAAATATTGCGATTCATTACCCTTCTAATCTCTATGGAGACAGTCATATTTAAATAGTTTTTATAAACAATATGTTCTTGTTTTTTGCGAGATGTTTTAAGTAACTTTTTACTTAACAATATACCAAATGGCCCCATTGGTTTAACTTATTATTAGGTATTACTATTCAAGCGAATGGTTCTTAGAATAGTACATAAAGAACGGTAGATTGATATGCTTAATAATAAGGTGTCACGTTATTTCTTCACCCAAGTATGAAACTTCTGAGCATTCACTCACCTACACATTTTATATTCAGTAGACGTTATATAATAACGTAACCGTTAACGTTTACCTGCTACCGTTGTCTTGAACATCAAGTTCCTTTTTAAGTTGCAACAAACAATGTTACAAAAAAAGCATATTCGACTTTGAAAACTTTAGCAATTTGAAACAAACTAGAAGTTTGAACCAAGTATCACGTTGCAGGAATATTATAAAGAGTACTTTCTAGAGACATAAAGGAATTCTACTTTATACCGATAGGATGTTTTTTTAAATATATTTATAATGTATGAGACTTATCAACTCGTTTACACCAATGGTAATCAGTCATCAACATCTGCGGCTTATATGGCCAGCCCACTGCCACTTTAACTTACTATTCCTTTGAGGTATGTCAATATCAAATCCAAATCTCTGCCAGATCACCTCATTCCTGATGTGATGCGATAAAAATAAACGAGTAAGTAAATTACTATAAGTCAAGAAAATACACATTGAAAAATCACCTCCTTTTAAGATTTTCTACCTAGACTTAAATCAAAGTTTATCCAAGATAGCACTAGTTGTTGTTTCACAATTCATAAAGGAAGAGCAAGCAATAAGTCTTGGTTGGTGGTAATATTTTACACAAATTGACGTTCCAAAAAAGATAATGTGTCAAACTTGTTTCAGGGAAGAACATCAGACGTCTGGCGCCAGTCCGGGACACGACAACCCTATAGTATAATAACAAGTATGTAAATGAACAACCTTAACGATGTAAGTTTTGTGTCTTCCCTGACAATGAGTTGATTTAAAAAGTTTGATTTGATTTGTGGAATGATATTATTGTGGAATTCAACTATAATTCCGAAATCATTACATTACTGCCTCGGACCTCGACTGTGCTTGAAGTCTCGAGTTCAATTCCCAGGTCGGGTCAAATGTTTGCATGTTCTGCATATATTTATAATGGAGTTTGGGTGTTTTTATGTATAATAAGTATGTATTTACAAAAAAAGTATGACATATGTATTTATAAAAATACATAATATACTACAGTTGTCTAGTCCTAATAACACAAGTTCTGCTTAGCTTGGGATTAGATGGCGCTGTTTGTTAAATGCCCGAAATATTTATATATTTATTTATTTTATTAGTCAATATTTATACGTGTGCTATAAAACTATAAAGATATTCCTCTGGGGGACTCCGAGTGCTGACGAATTAAGAATATAGACCTACCATATTCAACCCGCGGGTGTCGTAAGTGTCAACTTAGGGAGCAAAAAAAGCACCGTGGGAGAGCCAAGCTTCGGCATGAATGGGCCGGCTCGACCGGAGTGATACCACGGCCTCACAGAAAACCGGTGTGAAACAGCGCTTACGCTGTGTTTCATCGAGTGAGTGAGGATACCGGAGGCCCATACCCCAATCCAACGCCCCCTATCCCCCTCACCATTCCCCATTCCCCTCAGGCCGCCATATTGTGGGTCACCATGCTGCATTGTTCTTTTTCACATTGAGGATGGTGACCACCACTCTTGGATTCTGCTCATGCTTTCCATCAGGCAGGGCAGAGTCATTTTGGCAGCTTAAATATAAAAAAAAAACTGGATTGTAAAAACTGTTGATGGGATGTCTTAATGCTGGGGACTTAACAAACATACATGAAACAGGGACTAATAACACTCGGCATAGCAATTTGTTGATCACACCAAATAATGCTTCCGTATGTACGAACCGAAAAACGTGCAGAGCAGTAGAAAGGGGCGTAATGACCGCAAAGTCCACTACGTTACCCGTAAATATGTAGTTCCATAGGCCATAGGAAAGTTATAAAAAAATGTCATACATTAATAGTAATGACCGCAAAGTCCACTTTACCCGTAAATATGTAGTTCCACAGATTACAGGAAAGTTATAGAAATGTCATATATTAAAAGATATCACATCAATTCTACGCAGAAAAACACATATAGCTTCAAGCCCTTCATATTAATTGAAACAATAAAACAAAACAAACTAATAAGTAAACGTGTAATCGCAATATAAATTTTAATGTACTTTATTACATACAGTATAAGATCTTATTTAAAACTACATGATTACAAACACATATGACATTTTAAATGAATAATGTCGTCAAGCTTAAATTGTCACAAGGGGCTCTTTGTCTGGAGTGGTGATAAATTATTTGTAGCATTGTATACTAGAGCGTGTATTTAATTGGCATACTTGGCGATCGTGCTATTTGGAATTTAAATATTGGTAGCAATTGTGACTTACTAAAGTGAAGTCATTTTTAAATCAAATTATTAAGTTGTGTCATTGTAGGTTCAGAATTCGCAAACAGTTTTATTCTTATTATTACCATTTGTAAGTTAACAAAGCACAAGTAAGAAGCGCTTCAGTCAAGTTATGAATTATTTTTAGAGGATATTTATTTTGTGTCTGTATTTTCTGTCTTTTGAGTGCTATTCTAAATAATTTTTTTTTTATGACTGGGTTTAGTTTTATAAATTTTGTAGTAGCAGTTTCGTAGTTCGATTTTAAAAGACTTAACATTATATACTAAAATCTGCAGAAGTGCCCATGCTACTAATGATCATCGTCATCACTAAATTATCTATTTTATCTAGTTATTTATCTTTGAAAGATAACCACGCACTAGATATTGTAGGCTGAAACCTTGTTTCTATTAAGAACCTATATCAAGCACTTTTGTTGGATATATTGAACTGTTATGTCCTGTTGATGAAATAATTAAATAGATTGGGATAAAAAAAAATGATTTCAGTTTTACAGATTTATACAAACATGTACAAAAATTATAATAAATATAATAAATAAATAAATAATAAATAAATATGTTCAGACATTTTAACACACAACGCCATCTAGTCCCAAACTAAGCATAGCTTGTACTATGGGTACTAGACAACTGATATTAATACTTATATACTTTTTTTTGTAAATACATACATATTATACATAGAAAACACCCAAACTCCCAAACAAATATTTGCAGATCATACAAACATTTGGTCCGACTCAGGAATCGAACCCGAGACCTCTTGCACAGCAGTCGCATTCGCTACCACTACGCCACAGAGGCAGTCACTAATGTTAGCTTCAGCTAATGCTTGGATTCGCATGGAATACCAAGCGTTTTCAGCTTGAACCTTTGACTTCCGTTTACATAAACAAAATATTTAACTTATTTAAAAATCACAACATACCGTGGGAGAGCCACGCTTCGGCATGAATGGGCCGGCTCGACCGGAGTGACACCACGGCCTCACAGAAAACCGGTGTGAAACAGCGCTTACGCTGTGTTTCATCGAGTGAGTGAGGATACCGGAGGCCCATAATCCAACGCCCCCTATCACCCTCACCATCTCCTTCCCCCCCAGGCCGCCATAGTGTGGGTCACCATACTGCATTGTTCTTTCTCGCATTGAGGATGGTGACCACCACTCTTGGATTGTGCTCATGCTTTCCATCAGGCAGAGCAGAGTCATTTTGGCAGCTTAAATATAAAAAAAAAACAAAAAAGTATTTTATTGATCATATATTACAAGAGGTATCAAGAATAATATGTACATGATAACGAGAAAGTAAAAAACCAAAGGGCAATTATTAATAAGGCCCATTAACTGAAACAGTAATATTTGTATACAATTAATTATAATCGAAATACTGAAAACTGAGAACTGTCTCACCAAAATTGTGTGGTGCGATCATTATGACAGAAATATTTACCAGCTTTCATTTACCACATTAATGTGGTTTTATTTATCTAATGGCATATGTTAAAATATAAACTATGAATTTATAGTGAATAATTTATATTATGTAGTCAAAGTGATATTAATGTTAGGAGTTAATTTTTGCGGTGAATAAAATAGTTGATAATGAAATTTACTTTAGTAGCTATAGTTTCCTTCTTATCGAGGTTTTTTTCCTTGGAACGAATATATTTTGAACTTTTAATATTAGAGGCTTCCGCTGGTTCGATTGGAGTGACCACACGGCCTCACAGCAAACCGAGGTTAGTTACGAAATTATTTTGCTGTTTTAGAGGGGTCTCAATTTATTGAAAAAGGTTTACAGTTTTTTTTTGTAATTTTTATATTAATTGAAACAATAAAACATAGCATTTCTTGGAATATCCAGGCAACTTTACAAATTTACAGCAAACGTACACAAGTTCTTTGTTATTTAACACTATATATATAAAACCTAGACTTAGCACAACAATTTCAAACTCAGATCACACAGAGCGTTGTGCCGTGAGGAATTTGAACCCACTACAGTTGGTGAAGTTAGAAACGACATGGCGACCGTTCAAACCACTTGACTTACCGTGCATTCACAAAGATCTCGTTACGATCGCTTACATTTGCAATTTGTTAACCTACTCGGTCATCGGTTATTCACGAGCCCCTTGACCATTTTTGTATTTATAAACCTATTAAAGTGTCTTACTCAGCCTGATGTAAAGTATTAATATAATCCAAGTGTAGTGGTCACTTGACTTGCGGCTTCTGATCTCGCGCTTACCAATGGAACACGACAGCACGAATGCTGTCATTCTGGGTTGGTCTTCTATAACAGGTTATACCTGCCCAGCCTGCCCGTTCCTGCGTGACTCTGCTAACTTCTTGTGTATTGATCAGGTTAGTTTAAAGTATTTAAATTGATAATACTACAAGTTAAGATATATGCCTCGAAAATCTAAACCAATATTAATGAATTAATCAGTTTGCTTTGAGGGAGCATTGAGCTCAGACTTACTTACGTCTTGTGTAGGTATTATATTCATGTAATTGGTCTCTAGATCTTAACGTACGTATTATCAACAAAGTGAAGTGAGGTATTGTCGTTTAGAATTCATTGCTTAAATGAATAAATCTACTATGTTTTAAGGGTTTCCATCAACCATACATATATGACACCTTTCAGTAAGACAGTATTCGGGATAAAAGAACCAAATTATTATTTTTTTATCCTACGCTAGTAAGTTGTTTACAAAACCTCTTTTTGATCGGTAATTATGGTTTAATAGAATGACGAACAAACAAACGCTCGAAATCTACAATTTGAGTAAAAATTAGAAAGAAAAACTTCAAAGTAAAATACCCGATGTTTTGGGAAGAAACTCTGTCGTGTTCTCGTTCTTCAAGTATCGAATACTCGCATTATGTATACACACTAGAACAGTACTTAGTCAAAGTAATGTTACACTAATAGAACTACCTATACGAATATACGTACTTATAGAAAAGCAGCGTTGAATGCACAACATAAATGACGGTAGGCTTAAGTTGTCTCGAGAGACAAGCGTTGCCTCATGACAAATAGTCTGTGCCATTTGTGCGTCAGCAGTATTCGTGGCCTCCGTTTAATTTTAGTCCAGTTTTGTATATATCACATAAGCATATTGTTAAATATAACGTTATCTATACATATACAATTACGAGCCTGACTGATGCATGACGCAGAGCCTAAGTTACAAATTTGAATTTATTCAGTTAATACTTTTAAGTTTATATTTATATTACATTTTTTTATGTTAAAGCAATTAGTAAAATCATGTTCTGAAAATTCCACCTCTATGAGAGTAATATATATATATATATATATNTATATATTTAAGCGAAATACCACTCATAGATTAATCACGAAATCTCAGAAACTATAACATCTATTATAAACTTGTAGTTTGGTAGGAAGGTTCCTTATAGGATGTGGACATCCACTGAGAGCGAATTAAGCTAAGGGGGTATAACGTGGGTTGGAAGTTTGTATGAAAGTTATTGAAGTAAGGGACCAAAAATTTTGAATGTATGCTCTATAGATGGCGTGGATATGTATTAATAATATATCTTTCGAAGACCTCTTGGGGTTAAAATGGGGGATAGTAGTTTGTATGGAAGTCCGATGTTGATGACGTTAAAGTAATTATGGCAAAAGGTTTTTAAACGGTATTCATGTTTAATATTTTTTAAAAACAATTATAAGGAGGGATCTTTGAATTAAAAATATGCAATTAACTAACTCCACGCATACAAAGTCGCTAGCGGCTGCTAGGTATATATGATTAGATAGGTGGTTATGAGAAAGTTTATCATTTTGAAAGTTAGAATCATGAAAAGATAAGTTAGGGCATACTAAGCTACGCAGCACAACATCTAGCTAATAGAAGGAAAACTTGAAATTAAGTATATACAAATCCATCAGGCCAAAAGATAGGCCATAAACCTCCTTTTTAAGGAAAGTGAAGCTGTTGATAATGAATGACTATTGAGCGAGGGAAGCCACAGATCATAGCTCTACACTCTCGCACGTTCGATAGCGTACTAACCAAGCACTAACACTCAGTAAATTAATAAAATAATAATAATAAATATTTTGGACATCTTCCACACTACGCCATCTAGTTCCAAGCTAAGCAGAGCTTGTGTTATGGGTACTAGACAACTGATATTAATACATATGTACTTTTTTTGTAAATACATTCATAGAAAACACCCATAGTCCGAAGCAAATATTTACACATCATACAAACATTTGGGAATCCAACCGTCCGACTCAGGAATCAAACCCGATACCTCAAGCACAGCAGTCGCATACGTTTTACAATTTCGTATACAATTTGCAGCATTTCCTTCTTTGTTTATTTTTAACCTATTGGATAGCTTTTATCGCGGGCTTTGAGCGCGGCGATCGAATCAACAAATTCCGTAACGAAAATAAGCCTAACAGCACTCTGAGCGGCACAGCGGTGCGGCGTTGAAAGCCGTGCATAGTCTAACGTCGTTTCATTTCGGCAGACTTCGGCACGGTGTTTGTGTGCGTGCGACTAGACATATGCGTGTAGACTGTGCGAAGCTCGCACGGATTGAGACGGGCTGTTCCGAAATCGGACGAATACGTAAGCAGCTGTTTGTGAGAAAGTATATAGGTGTATAGGTATCTATCATAAAAAGTGCGGCAGTCTCCGAGTGCCACATGTATTTTTTTATTTGTTTACTTGATTTCTAATTTTTATAAATTTTTACTTTTATTTTTTGTTTAATTTCCTTCATTACTGTGTACCCTTTATTTGTTTGTTTACTATATTAATGTCTCAGAAGGTGAGTAGAAGGAAAGAGACTAGATCCCACTACTTCCTTTCAGTATTCTATAGGAATTCATCGGATTAAATTCTTCGTAATATAATATACAGCAATTACCTGGAAAAAATGTACTCAAAAGAAAAAAGAGCTTAATTTAATTGCCAAGCTTAAAGAAAAACTGACTGAAATGTTAATAATATTTCTGTATGAAACTAGGGCAAACTATGGGCTGGCCACATTTGCCGAAGAACCGATAACCGTTGGGGTAAACGAGTTCTTTAGTGGAAACCGCGTCTCGGGAAACGTAGTGTAGGACGTCCAAAAGCCAGGTGGAGCGATGATTTGCGCAAGACGGCTGGCAGGAGCTGGATGCGAGAAGCCACAGATCGAACTAAGTGGCGTGAAATTGAAGAGGCCTATGTCCAGCAGTGGACTGCGATAGGCTGATGATGATGAAAACTAAAAAAATTAAATCATTTTACTGTATTTGAAATTGATTATATTTTGGTTTATGCAGTCATTCTGTCTAAATTTATTTTATTGTAATAGACATGGTAACTTTATACTATCCAAATTGCTTTTTTTTCACTTCTTTATCTAAAATATATCAAGGCAGACAGAGACAGAAAATTAATTTATTGCAAATAATTTATTACCCATTATTAGTTTGTTTATTTCGCTGAACGTGCTTATTTCAGGAAGTACTGGTGTGACATGAAAAATAAATTCAGTATTAGATAGTCCTGCAATCGAGGAAGGTACATCAACACGCTGCGACGATAAAATGAACAGAGCATTAATAAAAAAGTTGCATAAACGGCGGAATTATTTCTTTCGAGAGCTTCCTTTGGTGAGTAAAAGAATTGTTCTTCTTAAAAAAATCCAAAAATAGTCCACGATAGTATATATCTTATATGATATATATATTTATATAGTAATAAGGTTTGATAACGGTGTTATAACATTATGCTTAGGGCAATATAGACATAGAAGAGGTTACGTGTGTAGTGGGAATAAAGAACGTATATGACAGAACTAGTTTAAAGTTATAATTGAAGCAAATTGGTTAGGTATATCCTTTCTCATATTATGTATTTCACGTATTTAAAACACCAAATAAAATGTATAAAGAATAAAATCCACATTGACAACATTTACTAAACCAAATAAAAGAGTGAAGTTGCGACAAGCAAAATAAAACCCCATCTATAGTTAACTTGTTAAGATTTCCGCAATGCTTCCATTGGTCCCCAAGGACTCACAATGCTGTCTCCCATGACAAATTGTTTGCCGAGGTATATACAGGTTGTATTACTTTGATTGGCATGGTTCTGTGCTAAATGTATTGTCCTTTGCAATACTGAGCCCGTTTACTTTGTTCATATTTCTATTGTATGAGTTGAGTAATGAGCTGGGTATAGTATCTTTTGATGATATTTTTTTAAAATAATGTTGAACTTTTAGACGCAGAAATTAAAAACTTTGTTCCAATATCTGCAACCTACAAAAATAATTGAGTATGTCAAGTCTTTCTTTTTAAAAGCGATAAATAATTTTGTATATAGATATTCAGTATTATTTCATGTTCTGTAAACCGAAGTCTAAATCGGCTAATTTTTTGCTGTATGTGTATTTTATGGAAATGAATTAGAAATAAGAAAATAAATATAATGTTTAAAATATATAACATTTTAATGTCTAACTTTAATTATTTGAATGAAGTCTAAAGAATCAGACGTTATAACTATGTTGTAAAGCTTGCAACACCAGTATTATTACTCACGTGTTGCCATCCCTCTTTGTGTACACAAAGCATGTTTGATTTAAAATTTCTTCAATGGTTTTATTTCTCCCAACAGGCTTGCAATAGCGGCCTTGTCTCCTTCCGAGATGAACTGCACTATGCTTCAATGAAGTCTTTATACAGAATGCATAAATTCGATTCAAATAAATCAATTAACAATATTCAGATTTTTAGGTCTATTATGTTTTTTTTTGTAATTTGACAAAATTATCTAAAGAAAATAAATTGCAATTTTTCGGCCATAGAAGTCACCGCTTTAAAATGGAAGAAATACGTTCTCGTACTCATCGCTTCGGTGCTTCCTTCCTGTGCCGAGCTGGTCAAAACCTGGAACTCACTACCAGCGCACGTGTTTCCTTCCCATTATGATCCCGGGTCTTTTAAACGGGGCGTGAAAAAGCATCTCATCAGGCCGCCATAGTATAGGTCACCATGCTGCATTGTTCTTTTTCGCATTGAAGATGGTGACCACCACTCTTGGATTCTGCTCATGCTTTCCATCAGGCAGAGCAGAGTCATTTTGGCAGCTCAACATAAAAAAAAAATATCTGCTAGTTGATAACTCAATTCAAATTTAAATAAATAAACTACATCTAAATCTTGATATTGGATTGATCATTGCTTCCCCTTCCTACCTACATTTACCCAACAACAATTTATTTTAGCAATACCCTCTTGCAACGATTTTCTTAAAATAATCAAATGTTTCTCCCCGCTAAGCAAGGTTTTAACAGCTTATTGGCCCCGAGGCGATCATAATTCTCTGATGTATGCGTTATAAATTTGCAATAAACAACGTAATAAACAAATTAGGGATAAAATGTTGACTGCTTATAAAACACAATATTTATTGATGAAACATGCGGAGTAATTTTGGTCTAACGTATGCTGGATCTGGCATACTCATTTTTTTTGTAATAAATTTATTTTTCCTTAAATGTTGCTAATTTAACATAGTTCTGAGTGGTTGAAGGCACTAAATAGTTTGATGCTTTTAATTAATCGGTAACGACACCTCCTCCAATAATCATATTTAAAATATTAGGGCAATATAAATTGAAATGTCACCAATTATGTGTACATCTCTTTCATTATTTCGTATTCCACTTTATTCGCAACATTTTTTTTACAAAATTACAAATATATTTAATATTTAAAAAACTAGCTTTTTTCAGAGGTGTTACTCGCGTATATATAAGTAATATCAACAGTAAATAGACTATGTTCTTCTTCAAGGTTCAATCTATCTCTATAAATTTTCATTCAAATCTAATTTAAGACATGAATCTAAATTAAGAGTGAAACAGACAGACAGTGTTGGTTTTGAATATATATATTAGTATGAAGTTTAGATGGAATTGTGTATGTTCAAATTTTTACTTTTGTACATCCACAGTTCTTGTTTTTTTATCCTTAAAACAAGCTTTGGATTGCTCTATTGAAAAGTAATTCATTTAAATTAGTAATAAATAACTCATTAAAATCAAACCCTTCTGAAAGTCTATCAACACCCTACTCAGGAAAAAACTCTCCCGCATTCACATTCTAAATCAAGATGCATCAAATTCAAGTGTTTTTTTTATCCTAAATATCAGTTAAAGGTTACACAGAAAACGACCTTTATATCCATACATTTAAGGTAACTTTTCGTATTATTCAAATTCTTGCTAGTTTTCACAGCTTTCAGGTACTAGTGACATTTAATTTTCTATTACGAGATCAAACGTCGTTGACACACTTTCACTGAACACCGAAACATGTCAATATCGAATCACTACATCCTGTATATGCTGTAGGAGGCTATAAGAGTGTTAATATAGTTATATCGCAAGACTGGTAGCGCTATCGTTGATGTTAGCCATTAGTCGTAAATATCGACTTTTTGATCACGCTGTATAGAGACATACGCGTCGAAAGAATGTACTTTAGTTTGGTGGTTATTTATTGTTATGATAACCTGATTACTACTATTGTTATTAGATGAATAGAAAAGAAAACCAAGTTATTCATTCAAAAAGGATTTTTTTAAAAGACAAGCTTTATTACTTGTTAATAAAGAAAACTTTAAGCCCTTTCATTTGATATCCATAATGGGTGAGTTGTTCAAAAATATGTAAGCCACCATTTTGTTAGGGTGGCCATTTTGGGTTAATAATAATACCGATTATATATAATTGCATTGTCATCAGAACGAAAGGGACATTACAAATTTCAGCTCAACCAGAAATCGGGTGGCGGTCGATTTTAACTTGCAAGACTTGATTACAGACGAACATCGGGATAGGTGAATTTAAATGAAAGCGTATAATAAATAATAACTTGTAATAAATTAAAGATTGTAAAATAAGAAGACCTTTCTTCGTCTTTTGTTTTTTATCTACGAAAGATTGCAGGCATTGTCAGACATACTCAATATGTCTTAATTGGTATGTTTCAGTTTATTTAAGTGGGTGTGTGGATTGTGTTCTGTACTTATATGGAATTAGTGTGAGTAGGCGATATTGTTTCATATTTTTATTTATTTATAGCTTGAATTTGGAAGCAATTTTGGAATTAACAAGGTCTATATTTTTCTTAAGGTGAACATATTTTTTATGACAAAAGGTCTATATAAGAATACGTATGCTACCACCGTACACGGACATTCATAACTAGGGAGTCAGCATTAGGTGGGAGTACACTAAGATTTGACTTTAAGCGTCCAAAAATACGATAGTCTATTTGTTTCTTGCAAAAACAAAATGTAAAGCGTACAATGATGGAGTGCTAATTAGATAATTGGCATCCTACCGCTCTGCACTTAATGCGGTTAACTGATGGGGCTGAATAGCGGAAAGTAGCGGCCGGTATTAGTCCGAACAAGGCCTCTGAGTATTTTCCAAGATACAAGCGATAGCAAATGAAGAGTAGAGCTATGACTCTATGCAACTTAAAGGCCTCAAGCCCTTCGGAAATATTGTAGTAATCGATGAAATCAAGACGGTAATAATTATATTTTTTATGGCGATTATCGCTGCCTATGGACAAACGCAACATCAGACGCGTCACACGTGCATTGCCGGCCTTTGGATGATGAGGAGGAGAAAGGGGGGAGGGGTTGGGGCATAGGCCTCCGGTATGCTCACTCGCTGGGTAAAACACAGCACAGGCGCTGTTTCTCATCGGTTTTATGTGAGGCCGTGGTATCACACCGAGCCGGCTTATTCATGCCGAAGCGTGGCTTCCTGCGGAAACAAAGTAAGTATGTTATCAAATAAACTTTCTAGAAAACAATTTAACCAAAGACTTTGACCACAAGGTCTGTGATATAATTATTTATCACACATCACATGACCCGTAACCAATCAACGCACGTATACACATGGGATTGCTTGTGATTATTTCGATGATGACATGAATCTCGATGATTACAGCGTGCTTTACATATGTATTACTAATGCAAATGGTATTTGCTGTTGGAATTACCTCTAATATTATTTTAATTATTTATTTCTGATTGTAAGTTTTAAGTTTATAAGTTAATTATTTAAAAAAATGGTACTGTTTTATTGCTTATGGTTATTATTAATACTGAGAATTGTTGTTACCACCGTAATAGTCTACCATCAATATAAAAATAATTAATAACAAAAGATAGTTGTAGAATAAAGACTGTAAAAATAAATATTGATAACTAGAATTACAGATCATAATACTGGAGTTTGAATACTGAATAAAATTCTCCTGTTAAAATTCTTACAAAAAAGACTTCAAGAATTGGACCAAATTGAAATGGGACACGAAAAGCACCAGCTTTCAAATAAAAAATAATCATCAAATTCGGTTCACTGGGTGTCGGAAAGTTCTGGGGCAACAAACATAAAAAAATACAGTCGAATTGAGAACCAGCTCCTTTTTTGAAATCGGTTAAAAATAAAAAACCAAACTAACCTTTTGAAAATTAGGTATTCTCTTTATGAAAAGACTTTTTACTCTATCTATTATTTAGTAATTTAAGAAGATTAATCACTTTTATGTCACTATATGATTTCAGGTCGTTACTGCATACTAGCGGCACGATTAAGTCACGCGATTGTACCTCAACAACTGCAGCCACAGGTATCGCGGGGCGAAGGTCGTCTAAAAAGAAGTGAGTTATTCCTCATATTAACAACTCAAAAAGTCCTGTTAAAATCGGTCCAGCTATTCCAGAGATTAGTCAGAACAAACAGATAGATAGACAGTACTTTTATCACTTTTATGTGCATCTAGTGAAAATTTGTTGATTTGAAACTACAAACAGATCCTTAAATTTTATTGAGGCATACCCCACAATATTGATTCTCTAAATTTAAACATAGCACATGTATTACATATCATAAAAGTAAATCTCTAACAAAAGTTAACAAAACACCGCTCTGCTTAACAGAGAAACCCTAAACAACGACATTTAAATTTATGTTTAATTACTCACAATAATAAAGTTTATATTTGCAAATTATGTCAGCAACTCCAGTTTTATAACCGTACATAAAAGGATTGGGCTGTTGTAAAAAATACCTTGAAAGTAAAAGGACGTAATATACATACTACGGCATGTAATAATGAGCTTTACATAAAAAGGGGTGTAAGTACCTTGGTAACAGTTTCGTATAAAGGAATAAAGTTTGATAACATTTGTAATGTGAACAAGATTTACAACAAATAAAAGTAACACTTGCGTATTATATGTATAACATCGAAGATTCAGATTTCACCAGAAGCTCAGGTCATTGGTCTGCCTCATTGGCGCAGTGGTAGCGTATGTGACTGCTGTCCATGAGGTCTCGGGTTTGAATCCTGAGTAGGACCAAATGTTTGTATGATCTGCAAATATTTGTTTCGGAGTTTGGGTGTTTTCTATGTATAATATGTATGTATTTACAAAAAAAAGTATTTATGTATTCATATCAGTTGTCTAGTACCCATAACACAAGCTCTGCTTAGTTTGGGCCTAGATGGCGTTGTGAGTTAGATGTCCGAAACACATATTATTTATTTATTTATCGATCGATAGATAGGCCTGATGGTTTAGGTTTCTTGTATACTAGATTTGTGGGTGTGAGTTCTATTCTCATCGAGTATAAGGTTTGTATGAACTTTAACATTTTTGTTTTGCCCACAGGTAAGTTGTGCTAGTTAAATTTAATATGCATTCAATAATATAAAATTATTTTATCAGCAGTCTAAATAGTTACTTATCAATTGCTTATAATTAGGATTCTGAATGTTTTGTATCTAAAACTAAAGTAATATAAAGATAAAAAAAAGTAAAAACTAGAACCCAACTACGACAGAACACGATGCGGAAAGAGTATGAAACAAGTTTGAAAAGCCTTAGTTACGCGTCGCATAGAAACGTACCTTAACATTTTAACAACGGCTGTTATAATATTAATTTCTTTGCAAAGTTTATTTTAAGCACATTAAAATATCATTATTATCAAATAAATACGAACTAAGTCACGACCGAATATTAATAATATACATATTTTTGAAATATAAAAGTAACGCCCTTTCCAACGAAATTTACAGACGCCATATTTATCTTTAAAATAATGCATATTCGAATGGAACTTTGGTATAAAACTGTAGATGACCGTGGAAGAGCCACGCTTCGGCATGCGTGGGCTGCCTCGACCGGAATGATACCACGGCCTCACAGAAAACCGGTGTGAAATAGCGCCTGCGCTGTGTTTCACCGAGTGAGTGAGGATACCGGAGGCCCATAATTCAACCCTTCCCCCCATCCCCCTTCCCATCCCCCAAGGCCGGCAACGCATTTGTGATGCCTCTGGTGTTACGAATGTCCATGGGCGGCGGTAATCGTTTACCATCAGGTCAGTCTGCTCGTTTGCCCTCTATTACATAAAAAAGATGAAATATGTGTTTGAGCTGTTTTGAGCAAAGTAAGCAAACGAAAAACTCGAACAAAGCTCGAACTTTTTTTAAACAACTTGGGCGACAACGTGACTTATGTCCACAAAACATTGTAGAGAAGCTAAATAAATTAGAAAAACATCAAAATTCGCGACATATACAAAGAACACGGTAAAACGGACGTACCGAGTGACAAGGTTCTACCTGCGACGGGGGGACCACAGATTATTAAACAGATAAGTCATGACGTATAAGGAAATGTCTCGTAAATATTATGGACGTAATAGTTTGTTTTCTGCCTGTTTTATATACAGACGAACTTCGTTACTATTAAAGTATCAAACAAGAGTCAACTGCAGTCATTAAAGTAACGTTGCGAAAGTACCTGAAAAGTTCTATTTTACTGTCAATTGTGGAGTCTTTGAAGGATTTGAATTCAATTAAGTTATACCGCCTTATTATATGTGTATTTACTTTTTTTGAAAGTATGATAATAAGAGCATAAAAAGGACTCACGTAATCATTAACGGCTAGAACCAGAAGAAATCCAATTAAATTGTAACATAACATAACACAATTAAATTACCATAAACCATGGCCTAGCTAATTTGTTGGCAAACAATAATCCGAGTTTAGTGTATAGTTAATGACGTGTTAGTAAATACTATATTTGTTGATTAATAGTTAATTTAACGTGACATATTGTAGTCATTATTAAATATTAATGAGGAACTCAAACCTACCACTCATTGTAAAAGTAACGAATATAAAAAAATACAAGAATACAATCATTTATCATCGTTATCATTTTCTTAGCGATTGTATGCCTTTTAGCAATGAAGAACTGTAATGAAATCAATGTTAAATTCAATTTTTAAAGGTTAACTTTTACCCGTGGCCCCGCCTGCGTGTATGTCGATTATATGAAAGAGTAGTAAATCCATACATACTCACGAACTACTGTATTTATGTTATAAGTTTTGCCCGTGACCCCACCCACTTTTATGTCGGTTAACACGGTAAATAGACGTTTCTATGTTCATCAACATTTATGGGATTACTACTCCTAAAGCGCTTAAAATAAGGGTTGAAAGTTCATATGAAAGGGTTATTAGGCCATTGATCTAAAATAGGTAAATACGTTTAAAAACATGAATGCATTACTCGTACATACTGAAACAGTTTTTTAATAATTACATGTAATCTACTTCCACGCGAGCAAAACTGCGAACTTAGGTGGCCTCATATATAAGCTTTATTACAATAAAGTCTTATATAAATCTGTAAGGTTGTTTTTTCGTGACATAGAAACATCTATACACGCATTCTAATTAACTTCCGTGTTTATAATATCAGTAGGATTAATACAGTATACAATTTCCAACAAAAGATATTGATAAACAGCGAATAAAAATCCACTTTGTTCAAAGTGACAGCTCATCTTTCTTTTTTCTTTCCTTTTAACGTTCGATGCGATTAAATAAACACAATCACTGGTGTCCATTCAACTAGAAGCCGCCCTGACATACTTAGAAAAGGTCAGACCGAAAGGAGTCACTAGCTGTTCACACGATTGCATTTCACTGCATTATTGATTGTTTCAATTTGTATATCGTGGATATGGTCAATGTTCAACGTTACACGACTGAGCAAAAAGTAGTGTTAAATGAATTTTTTTATGATATAGGGGGCAAAAGAACAACCGTATCATCTGATGGTAAGCGATTACTGCCGCCCATGGAGACCAGCAACACCAGAGGTGTCACAAGTGCGTTGCCGGCCTTTTGAGATGTATTTCCTTGAAGGTTTGAAGGTTTGTTTTTCAATTCTTTACCAAAACAGATACCTAAGCATGTACTTATCATTTTTTCTGGAGCCTAAACGGCTGGACGGTTTTTGGCATTTCAGATATCAATATTTGAGGTTCGTTTTTAATAATTGAATTAACTCTTTTACTTATAAAGGGTTGTCTTACTCCTTTCTAAGCAGAGTCCCATATACATCAACAGTCTATATAAAGCTTTTCATAAAAGAGATATTAATATGCCATAGAATCATATCTGAACGATTTCAATATCATGAATCTTCAAAAAACCACTGAAAAACAATAGGCTTTAACTGTTATCAACTAAAAAATTATGGCTATTAATAACAAATGAAAAATCATTTTATATAGTCGAGTCGAGAGAATAAATATGTATAATAAGGGCTACCTCTGCGGACCAACTTATTCTATGACAACACGCTACTCGGGTCACGCACTATCTGGGGCAAAGGACGCGTGGAAAATATAACCGCGTGACAGATAAACAAGGCCCTTGATTTGTTCCTGCCGCCACTGTGACAAATAACAAGATTGATGTTAACATAGCGCTCTTTGAAGCTTGATGTTTTCAAACATGATTTTTTCCCGCTTCCATCTTTTGT
Organism: Hyphantria cunea; assembly: GCA_003709505.1. NCBI lineage: Eukaryota > Metazoa > Arthropoda > Insecta > Lepidoptera > Erebidae > Hyphantria > Hyphantria cunea. The sequence continues at coordinate 355,883 of PKRV01003037.1, forward strand.
TTGAAGTTTTGTATGTTACTAATATAATTTGGTTATATTGTATTTTATTTATATTCAAAGTACTGCAGGCAAATGTTAAAACTATGATCATACACAGAGTAATCAGAGTCAGAGTAAATACTATATATTTTACTTTTTAGGGCAAATTCTGTTGACAAGTTTTGCGATAGGCAAGCCATCATAGATGTGTTCATTAATTAAAACAATTTCAAAATAAAAAAGTTGCTCTGGTTTGCAGGTGGGTTTAAAACTATCTTCACCGGCTCTTAGACTATAGTAGGAAGCGTTAAACTTGAACCACTGCGCCATCAGCACAGTCAATATTGTTTACTACAAAATAATGTTTTTTTTTAAAAATTACGGTATCAGGAATTGAACGAATTTTACGACCAACAAAAACAAGTTTAGCAAAAGTTATTCAAATAAAAATAAATTAATAAGTATTTCGGACATCTTACGCCATCTAGTCCCAAGCTAAGCAGAGCTTGTGTTATGGGAACTAGATAACTGATACAAATACAAATATCCTTTTTTTGTAAATATATACCTTTTATACATATAAAACACCCAAACTTCGAAACAAATATTTACAAATTATACAAACATTTGGTCCGACCCGGGAATCGAACTCGACACCTCAAGCATATCAGTCGCATACGCTCCCACTGCGCCAACGAGGCAGTCAAATAAAACTACAAAATGTAAAAAAGAATGAAACGATATATCGTTATACGTTATTTTAATTTTACATTCCCAAATAATATTCCTTTAATCTTTTAAAGATTGACTTACATACAACCTGGATCAAAGGCAATAAAAAAACCGTTTAATAGAATCTCTTTATGAATTCTAAATAGGAGTTACCATTACCAAATAGAATATTTTAATGATTCTGTTATGCAACATTAGTATCTAAATTATTCACAATTCACACTATAACATTGAGTGCGACGTACATAAATACGATTGAACAATTTTCTCATTAAAAAAATTGAGTTTCATATAGTAAAAAGTGATAAAGGCTAAATAAATATAGCGAAACTAAGCAAAGAGCAAAAATATACGAGAATTAATTTCACGTTGAATGTAAAATGTCACCAAACCTCATAAATACACAGGGCTAAAGGAACACTGTACTTTATGTATTAACCATATGCATTAGAAATTTTTTCATTGATCCAGCGGATCCACATAAGACCATAACTCCAATTGTTCTTACTACTGAATCTCTTGTCTCCTAAGAACGGATGATATATCATCAGGCTATAGCCTACTGTTGCCCTGAGCCTTTAATTCATGAAATATATTTACAGGTACTCAACACACGTCTCTAAGAATTTCTGACCTGTTATAGTAAATAGAATTATCAACTATTCTAGTTTCTTAGTATTTGAGTTAAATAGTTTTAAAAATAAAAATGCTCGTTTCAGCAAGAAATACAATACTTAAACACAAATAGTGTGCTTAGTGAGGCTACTTCTACTTTGGTATATTTTCTTTAAAAGAAGTCTGTTTTTTCATACATTGTTGTTTCAAGATAATATTCTGCCTAAATCCACATAAAAGGTTACTTAAGTTTTCTACATGTACGTTTAAAATAATGTAGCAACTAAGTCTAGTAACTAGACCGGTAATTCATACCCCAAATGTTGGATCTTGTGTATAAGATACTACGTATTTAATTCTATTGTATTTCTATATAACCGGTAACATAATACCTTATATTATTCATACAACACAGAATCAATACAATACGAATATAATACAAAAATAGAACAAACTCAAATTACTCTGGCTGTTTTTTCTCTAAATTAATAAAACAAAGTGAAAACCCTCTCTGATTTCACAAAGGCATTTTATATAATCAGCCTCCACCTCAAGCAATATTGTTACCTCAAAGATGAGCTATGGTTTTTTTAATTTCAGACAGTAAACCATTTTATTTAGTGTCATTACCATCGTGTTTAGGCGCTGGCACGTATCTTGGCCAGATTCCGGCGAAGTGGGGGTAAATTGGGGCATTATACACTTATTGCATAAAATCAAAACAAACAAAATCGAAGTGTAGTCGACTGACGCGCCAATCGCTTGCTCGGAAGGGTGCTAGTAAAAACCCTGCGTCCCTCTATTAACAGAAGGGAGCTTAAAAAGGTCTTCTGCGTATCTGACCAATCTAGCCAAGTTACGTGCCGGTCTCTATATCATTTTGTTTTTTCAAATCAGTATTCTGACATCTAACATATACGGTTAGCTGGCTTCATATCCCTTAATATTCTTTGAATCCCCCTAACGAACCTGCTACTAACCTCATTCCACATTAATGATGCTATTATATTAACTGAAGGCAATTTTTACTTTTATTTCATTTATATAGCTCACATCCGACCTCCACGCTTGCAGAAGCTTTGACGACCTTGTTAGCTTTGGTATACGACTCTAATTAAGTTTTCTTATGCGATCCAATTTACATAACTCACTGGTATGTGGAGTTATTTCAAGTAATTGAGAAACTATGAAACAGGCATACCACGTACCTAAACTCTTCGTTAAATGGAAGTTTAAATTTATCATAAGCTAGCTTTAATAATTAAAATCCAACACGTGGATCGCTTATTGCCTTGTGAGGTACTAGCAAACAAGACATTCATAAATTAGAGTATATTTCCAGAGCAATTTTAACTATTTTAACATTACTTTCATATTTTTTCCAAGCAATTTTACTCATTGTCATTAAAAATAAATGGGAAATTTAAGCTGTGTCTGCAAAAATTCTTAGAGGCGTTTGTCTAGTAAAAGTATCCGTGAATTAAGAAGAAAAGTTCACCACTAGGTTATATCATCTGTTCTAAGGAGAGGAAGTTCTAGTAGCTAACATTATGAAGAGAAAAACTAATGTTTTTGTATTATGTAACCATGCCGAGTCAATGATATAACCTCATACATATCATAAATACGTGAAATATAGTATTCTTTTCGCACTACGTATTAATGAGATTTTGTGTGAAAAAGAGGCTTCAATTAAAGAAAATTTACCGTGGTAGAGGATGCCTCGTTGAGTGCGCTTTTTATGTTAAAGTATTATAATTTTTGCAGCTGCTCTTATTTCAAGCATTATTTTACTAAAATACTAAGACAGTACAATAATTTTAAATTCAAATTATTATAGAAACGCATTAAAAGTTGGATCATGATTTTAATTTTCTTCTTTGGAACTGAATATTTCTTTAAACAATACATCGTGCAACATAACAATTAAAAATTCCGATAGTGACCAAAGATAGTACTTCAAAGCACTTTCATGATTGAATGAGGTTTAATGCAGAATTTTCCAAAAACTGTGTAAGTATGAAACTTAATTTTTTGAGTACTCCTATAAGGTTTTCCATTTCCATTTTGAGAACGGAACCCTAAAACGATTGCTACTAAAAGTATATAATGATTTATATGAAGGGTATTGGGACAAATTCTATTATACTCGTAAGATATGAGCAATATGTGTAGGTACATCTAATGTTGCAAGCATCAGAAGATAACCACATCCCATCAGTCACCCACCTTAATGTCCCTTTGCGAACATTCATACGAAAATATTATCATTATGGACCACAAAATTCAATGGGGAAGAAAAATAGTGGTAGATATAAACGAACTTTGTATTTCAACCAACAAGACTGAGCTTAAGGAACAGCTCAAGATTCTCTATACACATTATGTAAATAAATACTTTAATAATATACGTACATATTCAATTATGTTGAACTGTGACGGCAAATATTATTATACCTAATTACACGCGAACGTTTCACATTGTCAAACAATAGATGGCATATTAGAAACACGCGGGACTAGATCTGGAACTGATTATTTTATGCTGAAATTAATTTTAACCTACGTTTGTAGAAACGTACTCAGGCACTCTTTCATTGTTGAAATCTTAGGAAACTGTTTTAAACTAGTCTCTTTGACTATTATTTTATAAATACGGGAAGCAAAATCTTTGTACCATTTTTTATGGGATAGTGTGCAAACAAGTCGACGTATCACCTGGTGGCAACCGATTACTAATGCCCATGGACACCCGCAACACCAGAGTGTGTTGTCGGCCTTTGGAGGATGGGAAGGGAGATGGGGAGAGGGGTTGGGGTATGGGCCTCCGGTATCTTCAGTCACTCGGTGAAACAACACAGGCGCAGTTTCACAACGGATTTCTGTGAGGGCGTGGTCTCTATCAATAAGCTGTCCGGTCGAGCTGGCTCATGCATACCGTAGCGTGGCACTCCCTCAGTGTAAATAATGCCAACGGTGGAGTAAGAAGTTCGGCACAGTTAAAGTTTATGTGGAGGAGAAGTGCAGATAGTAAAAAAACGGAAAACATAGGTAAATGAGTTCAAAATTCTCCCTTAATTTCTCTTTCCAATTACATAAGTAAGTGGTAAAATTTTCCAGGTGTATAAGTAGGTGGGGATGTAACAATTCTAATTTTCTCGTATTAAATAAAGTAAGGGATAAATATTGTAAGCCCACAGTTAAACGGTAGTTTGAAAGAGGATTTAAGGTAGAATTTAAGGATTCTTACCGTGATAGAGCCACGCTTCGGCATGCATGGGCCAGCTCGGTCGGAGTGATACCACTGCTCCACAGAAAATTAGTGTGACACGGCACCTATTCTGTAATTCACCAAGTGAATGAGGATACCCAAGGCCCATAATCCAACCTTTCCCCTCATCCCCCTCTCCATCCCGCAAGACCGGCAACGCACTTGTGACGCCTTTGATGTTGCGGATGTCCATGGGCAGCGGTAATCGCTTACGATCAGGTGATAAGTCTGCTCGTAGCCCACTCTTTCATAAAAAAAATACTACAAAACTATAACAAAATTATATCAAATTTAAGTGTCAACTATTTCAACTTAGGTGATAACAGCCCTAGCATGATTTATACCGTCCGCGGTGCAACACAGTGCTTACTGAAATGTTTGCTGAAACGATTTATGACTTTGAAGTTATTTGTTAGAATTAGTATTTGTTGCCTTGCAATATTCTGTTAAAATATGAAATTTACTAAATATTTCAAAGCAGCGAGGAATCACCTAACAATTAAGTGTAGTTTACAAATTTGTTTTCTGATATAATTAACGAAGTAATGAAAAATTCAATCTGCTTTTACTATATTCATGTTATTAATTTTTTTACGAAATTTGAAAAGTAGTAACTTCTTTACTTACTAAAGTACTGTAACGCGCGTAGTCAAGATGGCTGCACAGCAACACATTATATTAGCATAAACTTATAATATACTCCAATGCACTTTAAGTAGAACGGCTAGAATATGAATGTCTCCGCATTACTCCGGCCGGCGCCAATTATATCATCTCACATTATCGATCATATTCATATTATATATGAATATCATCGTATCATATATATATATATATATTATCGATCACAATATAATATAATTACTCTAACTATTATCAACATACAATTATTATTTGATAACACAGAATTGTGTAGCACTTAAGATTTATTACGCCAGAAGTACTACTGTATAAAAAGAGTACAGACGTCATTAACAACATTTCTAAGTAGCGCCGGAAGCTGACAAGCGGAAGGCGCCAAGATATTAATATTATTAAATATGAACTAATTATTTACTTCATTATTCAATTATAAGGTTATAATGTATATGATGTTGGAATCGTTTCTTATAACAGTACTTTTACCATGAGAGAGTCAAGCTTTTTGCATGAAGGGGCCGGTTCGACCCGAGTGATACCACGCCCTATCAGAAAACCGGTGTGGAACAGCGCTTGCGATGTGTTTCACCGAGTGAGTGTAGATACCTGAGGCCCATTACCTTCCCAGTACCCCAAACGCCGGTAACTCACTGGTATTACGTATTTGGTGTAGTTGGTGTTGCAGGTATCCAGTCACTTACCATCATCAGTTAATGTATCTGCTCGGTTACCCCTATTCCATAAAAAATAAGAAGTTTTTGAATGTAAGTTCTTTGTTTTAAATATGTATGTAAATTCTGATTTCAGAATTTGTAGTAGAAGAACACCACAGTACTGGTTTATTACATATGATCGTAAAAATGTAAGGGAGACTCGTCAAGATAAAGAAACCAATCTATTACTGAAGGAATTCTTTACAAAGGATACCTAAAACGATTACAAAATAAAAAACTTGAAGCAAATATAAAGATCAAATAAAATACCCAAGTCATTCTGAAATCAAATTCAACTCATATTCTTACTTCAAATTGCATGAACGAAATATCAACGATTTTTCTAATGGAAAATTCAATCAAGTAAATCTTTCGTTATAATTAATTGGAACTAAGCAACTCAATCTTGTAAATCTAAATGAATAATATATGAACAAACATGTGTGTTGCCTAAACGGCAAATAGTTGGAATTACTTTGATAAAATACTCTGGGTCAAATTGCTGGCATTAATATTGAATGTACACGTAAAGGGACCTATAAATTCTTAATCAAAAAAATCATAATTGTGATGTTTATAAACGGTCATTACGTTTCATTTCTTTAATTTGAAATACGTATGTTTATCGTACAATTTATTTAACGCTGACTTAAAATATTTACGCTGAATTTTCCTCTCCAGACCTGATTTGAAACCTAGTTGTACGTGGTTTTTCCAAGATCCCCAGAAATAATTAAGTTTTAGTTCCAATATTGATTTCTCTCTCAAACTAGTAAGAAAATCATACCTTTAACTCTTTAATATATATATGTATATATATATA
>PKRV01003037.1:362829-461388 GCA_003709505.1 Hyphantria cunea
TATTGCTCTTTAAATAATTGTTTTCTAGACTCTAATAAAGTGAAAACTTTAATAAAAAGAATAACTAGATTGAAGAAGCCAACAGAGAATTGTTTCTCAGTTAACAAAAGAAATCCTTCAAAGCACTTTCATGATTGCCAAGTCTAAATCTCAAGGGTGAAAATTGTAAGTAGAAAGCTCACGAAGCTAGAAGAAAAACACGACTCCTAATTAGAGATTGGATTTTATTAGATTTTTAAATGCATAATGAAATTTTTCAAATTATGATAAAAAATATGAAATGGTTGCGACGAAAATACTTATCACAAGCAACAAGGTACAGTTTTGAGACATAAAAATTTGCAAAGCGTTGTAGAAAAATGTGTTCGAATAATTGATTAGTTTCAAATCGAATTCAAAATAAAGAATGAAAAAATGTTTGGTAATGAATGAATAATCGTAAAAATAAGCTAAAATTTTTAAATTGTATTTACATGTTAGATAAAAATGGTCCATATATCAGATATACAGGGAAAAGGGATCATATGCATCAGTATTGCATTGTTGAGATTGAAGTACCTAAATAAATATACAAATCTGAACATTGTGAGTAAATTCGTATAAACTTTGAAAATAAACACTTTTTGAACATTTGTAACCTTTCGAGATTGCTTCTTTTGGAAATCCCAAGATGTTATAACTATTTACTTTATTCCTCGTTAATAAAAAATAATATATTTTCCAAAACGCTACGTTGAAAGTGGATCTTCTAAATAAACTCTTTGCGTCCAAGAACTATTACTGCACCGACTGAGCAGGGTGCGGCGTTGAGGTGAATACTAAAGTCTGATAGATAGTGGAACACAGAAGTTACTACTTTTTCAGACCCTGTTCCTTAATCCCGGTACATAATATTTATCGAATATACATTATATTAATATTTTTTAAATTTATAACTTTTGTTATGGTATACAGAGAATGTATGTGATTGATTTTAAAATGAGGAAACGACTGTACAAGAAAATGATTTGTATTTGCTGGATTATAATCTTAAACTGATTATTATTATTAAGGAAAACATTTTATTGATTGAAAGCTGATTTAAAAAAAAACTTAGGTATACTGGTTTGTAAAAGACTTAAATATGTTTCTTAGTAGGTAGCCTATTAACATAATAATTTAAAATACTTTCGACGTTTTGAGCAAGATGTTTCAGACGTACCGAGGGTAGGAAAACATATTCCTCCAACGAAAATGGTAGAACAAAAGTTCCTAATTCAAACATCACGTTCCACATTCAATAAATGTGAGCAATTCACATTTCGAGTTCGAAATTCGAACCATGAACGACGTCGTAGATCGAACCGCTCCCCCGAGTCTCGATGCACTGTCTACAGTGCAAATGGTACGATATAAATGACAAATACTTGTACATTGCCGCTTATGTAGTATGTGGTGCTAAAGGTGTTCTAAGCAAGAAGCACAGTGTATATTATTTATGTTATGTACGGCGATAACGACGCCGCAGTTATTCATTTGGTGGAATGAGCAAGAATTCAGTTATTTCTGAAAAGTGGCTCAGTGAAATGTTTCAGAATTATTAGTACTGATTTTATTTTTAAACTTGTATTGTTGGTGACTCGTTTAACTAGGTCAGGCTGTTTGTGTTATGAATGGGTTTATGTCGTGTATAGAAAAATAGTTCAAAGGTGTAGCACCATTGGACCAGCCCACTTCGGTGAATTAAATGAATGTATTAATCGATCAAAGTCTAATAATAGATCATTAAAGGACGATGATTAAGCTTGTGTTATCGAGGAATAGTTATACTTGATATTTAGAAAGCGGCTGAACCGGAGTGGTAGTACAAACCAGCAACACCTTGGTGTCACTGACATGATGAATTCCGGAGATTGGTGTTGAGCATTTCTTTTGTGATCCATATTGTGTGTCATTTGACTACCTAGAAACAATCTACGCCGGACATTATTGCAAAAAGAAGGAAATCTTGAAACAAGCTTTAGGGGTTTATTATACAGCAGGTTAAAACTTCCTGTTCTACCGTGGGAGAGTCACGATCCTACATGCATGGGCCGGCTCGACCAGACTGATACCACGGCCTCGCGGTTTGAAACAGCGTCTTCGCTGTGTCTCACCGAGTGAGTGAGGATAGCGGCAGTCCATACCGTTAGTTAACTTAGTTTGCTCCTTAGTTTGCTTAGGGGTCTTGCGACACCCACAGGATGAATTGGTGTGGTAAAACTTCGTATTTATAATTCGTCACTACACAGATGACTGCCTCGTTGGTTTAGTGGTAGCGTATGCGACTGCTGTACTTGAGGTCTTGGGTTCGATTTCCGTATAAACCAAATGTTTATATGATATACAAATATTTGTTTCAGAATTTAGACATTTTTATAAATTAAATGTATGTGTTTAGAAAAAAAAGAAGTTTATATGTAAAATATTTACTTAGTACTTGGATGACCGAGCTTTACTTTTTATTTCGGTAATCTTCATCAACAATCCATATTGTCCCACTGCTGGAATGTAGTTCAATGTTTTTAAGCCGCCCAAAGGCATACAATTGAGCTTCACGACTGTTATCCTAGCTTACTATTGGTATTTTTTTCAAATCACCGAGTGCAACCGGGCTGTGACAACCTCATTTCTTTTGGTAAATTTACTGAAGATCCATATAATTAGCATATATATAATATATGCATTGCATACTTAGTTTCATGAAAATCGTAGGCGCCATTTCCGAGATTTATATTTTATATATAAATTTGAAAATGACTTGTTGAAAGGTATTAGATGTGTCTATGTGATTTACAAAGATTTTGAGTTACATAATATGCTCATGTTCATTTTCGTGGACCAACGCCAATAGTATAAAGAGCTGTGCTTGTTATTATAAACTACAATTACACACATTACATATCCTGTATACTCTGTTGCGTGTTTGTTAGACGTTTAGTTGATTGCAGTACACTGAACAGATGACATGTAAAACAATAATTATACATACTAATTGGACATACTTCTGCAACAAGGTCTCAGAAACTTTAAATGTTTCTTTAAAATTAATGTACTATTTGTTGTGTGTGTATCATTGTATTAAATGCACAAGTACATACAATTAACTGTAAAAAATATAATGGTTTTCACAAGGCATTTAATCACGTAAATGCAATTCGAGTGCAAATTTGTCAACTTGTAAATGTTTAATGAGTTTTGCTAAAGTAAACCTCTCAGTACAAGCCTCATACCTTAAAAAGAATATTAGCTGTTTTCGCATACTTTTTCAATTAGATTTTTTTTCAACCATAAAAAAATAAAATACGTGAACAATTGCGAAACCTTTAACAATCAAACATATAGTATTGTGAAGTAACCCATAACTTGTCATGGCAGATGTCTCTCGAACCAAATATCCCCTTTTTTTCTTTTAGGAACGAAAACCCTGGAAACCCAACGTACCTTGGGCCACCTACGGTTTCTAGATGCTCGCGCCCTTGTGTGGAAGTCCCAATGTTTCCATTTCTGCCCCAAAACATCAGGCGCAGGCAGAGCTGCGAAGCGTGCCCACCCCCACGGCGCGGTTGCGATCTCCACGTGCTGGCTTCGCCACTATGGAGGCCCTCCAGCCGGTCATCCTCGAGTGGGCAGGGCGGCAGCACGAGACCCTTTCCTTCCGACTGTCGCAGGTGCTTTTCGGGCATGGTTGCTTCGGGAAGTACCTGCACTCGGTCGCCAGGAGGGAATTGAGTTCCACCTGCTACCACTGCGACTGCAGTAAGGACTCAGCCCAGCACACGCTGGCGTGCCCAATTTGGGCGCCGCAGCGTCAGGCCCTCACTGCAGTCATCGGAGGAACTCTCACTACCGGCAGTCGTGCGCTCCATGGCCGGTGGCGAGAGCTGTTTTACCGCGGTCAGAACCTTCAGGAAGTCATCTCGCAGAAAGAGGCGGCGGAGAAAGCCCGGGAGGACGATCTCCACTCGGACCGGATCCGCCGCCGGCGAACCGGGCGCGCCTGGCCACGCCTCATGCCATCCTGAGTGTGGCTGCGGATGGGCGAGACGGAGTCTCCCCTCCATCCGCTTCACAGGCCAGCTGCGAGGGGGCAACGTTACGCGTATACCGTACGTCGCCTAAATTGAGAGCTTAATATCAGGAGACGGTGCCCGCTTCAGTGCGGGCAGGCGCTGGGAGGGGTCCGGATAGCGTAAGATAGTGGTTCCCGGATCTCTCCCGTCACAGGCGCAGAGTGGCACACCGTGTGGTTTTAGTCGGTTCGATGCCGGCCCAAGGGGGTTTTCACAGGGAAAATAAAAGGCGACAGATGGCCACATCTGTCACCCCCAGACTTGCGCTTATGGAGGATGGAGATCATTTTGTGAATCAAATATCCCCTCATATTATAAATTGGAAAATAACTCTGTCTGTCTATTACATTTTCACGGCTAAACCACTGCACTGATTTCAACGAAATTTGGTATGAAGCGCTCATAGCCCAGTTGTACTCAGTGATTAGAAACAATCATCGAGGGTAAGCAACGATGGCGCGGTCAGTACCTGGATGGGTGACCGCTGGTGGCATGTTACCATGAGCGTCTCCGTGATTCGGAGGTCACGTTAAGCAGTCGGTCCCGGTTCTTATCATACGATAACAGTCGTGAAGCTTAGTTGGAGGCCTTCGGGCGGCTTAAAAACATCCAACGGCAAGATTTACGTAGCCACAACGTATTCTTGCCAGTCCCCAACCCGCACTTGGCCAGCGTGGGGACGTATGGCCTTTAACCCTCTCCTGAGAGGAGACCCGAGCCCAGCAGTGGGACATTATGGGTTGTTGTTTGTGTTGTTGGTATGAAGAATCTTTAACTCTTGGTACAGAACATAGGCTACTCTATACCACAGTGAACGACATACACGTGAGCGTAGCCGTAGATAAAAGCCAGTGAACAGCATGGCGATCTGGTATCTTATAATTTAGATAACAGCAAAATCATAAAAGAAAAAAACATAGTTTTTTGGTCCATTACTAGAAAAGGTTATCCGGTTTGAATAAAAGTAATATTCCAATATTCGAAATATCAGACCGGATAAAAATATTTGTCCTCTATACGTACTGAAGATAGATTACTGAAATAAGATACAGATTTGAACGTAGAATAATATCAGATTTCGATTCTAATATTGACCATCGTCCATTTTAAAAGGCACGACTGGTTCTTTATGAATACATACATCATATTGATTTAACATGTACTTATTTGAAACTACTACAAAGAAAAATTTATTTACCCAATGTTTATTTATAATTTCTTTCTAATCTTTCCAACCAGCCACTAATAGATATTGTACAGAAGTTTTCAGAAACCAAAAGAATAACACTAACATTTATAAACATGAGATTACTTTTCGTTAGGGTTACCTGAATCATTTAGCAGAAACGAAATTATCGAAAACAAGGTCTTGATAAAAATTGGTTAAAACTAAGATCATTGAACTTTCTGTAACGATCGAGATTAAATAGTTCTTAAGTATAAATGCTTCTATGTCATACAATATATCTTTTAAAATGTTATGATTAAGCTATTTGTTTTTAAAAGGATTCATTCAAAAATTATTTCATTACGGAGATAATATGAGGTACAATGGCTTAAAAAATATTTTTTACATATCCTAGCCTTACATTCTACATTCTACCGTGGGAGAGCCACGCTTCGGCATGAATGGGCCGGCTCAACCGCAGTGATACCACGGCCTCACAAAAAACCGGTGTGAAACAGCGCTTACGCTGTGTTTCATCGAGTGAGTGAGGATACCGGAGGCCCATACCCCAATCCAACGCCCCCTATCCCCCTCACCATCCCCTTTCCCCCAGGCCGCCATAGTGTGGGTCACCATGCTGCATTGTTCTTTTTCACATTGAGGATGGTGACCACCACTCTTGGATTCTGCTAATGCTTTCCATCAGGCAGGGCAGAGTCATTTTGGCAGCTTAAATATATATAAAGAAAAAAAAAACGTAATAAAAATAAAAATGTGAAGTATCTGCTCGCGGAACGATTGCCAAGAGCTTCGACCATAAGGGGATCATGTCAAAAAGTCTGGATCAAGGGTCTGATACAGAAGGTAGTCCTGCTTGACACGGTATGTACGATGAAGCGTTTCCTGTCTTTGTAGACCTAACCACTGGCTTCTTGGTTTCTGTACCCGAAGTCGGTGGCCTACTATTTTATATTTGTAAATGTATTTACTTCTAAATATATATTATTTAAAAATTAAATAATATGTTTAAAACTAGCAAACTTGCACATATATATCATCTTTCTTTCAAGAAAAGGATTGTTATGTATTAGAATAGAATATAATGAACTTTATTACATACCAATGCGTAAATAAACTAATGTGAATAGGGTTGTAATAATGTCGGTTTATGGTTAAAACAGCATTTTGTTACAACCATTGCTCGACAAATCGATAGTACCTGACACGGACGAACTCATTTTTTAAAGAATTCATTTGAATGAGGTAATGGCAAACAATTTATTAGACTCTTATCATTCAAGCATCAAAACTGAGCTGGTTTAAAACCGTGCTTATAAAAATGTTTCCCTAGCAAAAAAGACTCGTCATGAATACAATGTGAAAGTTTTAATTTACGTTATTTAAGAATTATAAAAAATTTACAATAAAATGTTATATATCCTTGTGTATACCAATGTGAATATCTAAATCAAGACTTGGCTGTGGTCATAACTATCCGTGGAGGAGCCAATCCCTCAAGAAAGGGGATTTTAAAACTCTTTACTAACAGCTTTTTACTCTACTCCGTCTGTTTGAAAGAATGAGGGTTTGAGTCTAAGAATGGTGGTCACCATGCTCCAACAAGCGTCTAACTGCTGAGCTGATTTTAAAAATTGGGGTGTCAATAGATATATATGTTTATGTATGTTTAAGTATTTCTTTCATTCTATTGTGTACTGTTTGCAGTTAGGTTCACACGGAAACCTCCTCACCTCCTACCTTATAAGATTTCTACACCACCCTAAGGTTGGCTGGAAGAGAATGCCTTGGGCATTAACTCCGACATTGTACCAATAAAGTTTAAAAATAAATAAATAAATAGATTCGCAATAATGGTCCAGGGTATATATGCCACGGGTTATAGTTTATTCATCTTTTTCTTGTTTTACGTATCGGAATCGATTCGTAAATTAAAATTGGTATATATATTATGGATCACACAAACTGTTGTCCCATGTAGGATTTGAACCCACAACACTTAGCGCAGTAGGAAGCGGTGTGGCGACTACTGAAACCACTAGACCAACCGTGTAGTCGTATATTGAGCACGTGGATTGACAAACTTGCTATATTGGTGCTTGTATCTATGATTATTCTAGTTACACAATAAATGTTTAAAAAGTTTACTAATCACTAGGCGAAAAAGAAAGAAGTAGCCAAAAAAATAATTGCCTACGTATGCACTTAATTGAGTAATCATACACCAAAAATGCCTTACATCATTTTAGAAAAGAGCTAATACTCTTACACGACTAGACCGATATTAACAGTCAAAAACCATTGCAAAGAAATTGACTTTCAAATTTAAAAATAACAGCATCGAAATAGGTTCATCCGTTTGAGAACTACCATACCACAGAAGCATCAACATGTTTGAGGAATAAATATAAGTTATGTATGTAAAAAGAACCTTGAGGTGTCAAATTAGGGTGTAATATAAGAAATTTCTTGCTGTGGCTCTAAAATATATACTAAGAACTTGTTTATTGAGTTAATTAATAAAATCTCTATTTGCAAGAAGAAAAATGAAAAAAGTGCTCTCGCAGTCAAATATTAAGTAATTAAGCATAAAAAAAATATTTGCACTCGCTGCTAACTTTGTACTTTAAGATACTTTATTTCATAGTAAAGTCCCTGGTATTGCACTGAGGCCTAATAATTTATAAAAAACACGTAAACCGATTTAGAACTTAAAAATATTAAACTCTGTACTCATTTCATTTTCTGTAGTCAGTTAATATCCACATCCAATTAAGAATAAATAGAGACTTTGCAATGTATAAAACAGTCCGTCTTAACATAAGTCAAGGTTTTTCGAAACTCCCATCCCCCTCCCCTTCCTCCAAAGCCGGCACTTGTAGTGGTGTTGCGGGTGTCCATGGGCGGCGGTAATCGCTTACCATTAGGTGATATGTCTGCTCGTTTCCCCCTTATGCCATAAAAAAAGAACAAAATTAAAAAAAAATGTCAAATACATAAATAAATTGATGTCAATTTGAAAATCACAGTACTCTCAAAAGTTATTTTACTTTAAGGTCAATAAAACACTAAACACACTTCCATAAACTTTCAAGTTACAAACGATGTATTGTATAAAAAAAATAAACTAAACTAGGCCAAAATAAAATCGTATTCATCATAAAAACATTATTTAGAATTAATTTCCAGCTAACTATGTTATCAAATAACTTACAAGTTGCCCAACTCCTTCCTTTGTTCGAACCGTCAAACTGCCAATCTATGCAATAAGCTAACCGAGCTGAAACTAAATTATTAACTAGTACTGACCTATTTTTGCAGGGTTACCGGCTGCCGTGTAGAAAAGAAACACCATCAGCATCAAAGTCCACTCCATTTTAAAACTCACCATTTTAGTCACAACACTAAAAGAAAACAATTAAATTGAGCAATTTTTTACACAAGTGTACTTTGTATCACATTTTAGCCATAGGCACTAGTGTGTCGGTGTCGTGTCGGCACGTGCTACGTGAATATTTCGTAGCGAGCTCGTAGAGGCGTGTACACCGCGCTACAGCGCCCAGACAACTGAGGCCCGCTACGGCCACTCTTACCAGTCGGCTGTTATTGATTCTTTAAAATGTTATTTTAGGTGATTTAATGCGTTATGATATTGATTATATGTTGTTATTTGTTTTTTTTAATGTATTGATTTTTTTTGTTTTTGTATCAAAGTGAAAACAAATTTATATTTTTATAAATAATATATTGATGTTGTAAATAAAAAAGTGATGTGAAAATTATAATTGCTTTCCTTGTCTCTAATGAAGGTCATAAACTATTTTTTTTTCTTTGTGATAAGGGTGCCTAGTTGTATTTTTATGCTTAATATGAATAGGCTTACAAATATAAAATATATGTTTATCTGTGTTTAGAATATACCTATAAGCTAGCAGCACAATCTTGTTTAGGGGACAACGATATCTAGAGGACATATTTTTTATATCATCACCAGAAACATACTATTATTTTATTTATAAAATGCAATCAACTTGTTGGTTTATTAATATTTAGGAAATACAAGTAGGCGGAGGATACCCCTTTTTACCAAAGAAACAAGAAAATCTTTTCGGATCTGAACCTAGAGCAATTTGATTGCCAAACATAAATAGCCTTTATTATAAACTAGTGGATAAGTTTATCATACAAAATAACAACACATGTTACTGAAAAAAGAAATAGACATGTCATTAAGTCACAAAAAATAAAGAACGATTTCACGTTGAAAATAATAAATTTTAAAATATGAATGCTCAGTTCACATTATAATTTTAATTAAATGTTGAAAGTTTAATTTCCTCAAAATATCGCATACGTGTGTTAATCAATTTTATTTTCATCAAAAAACCATTGAGATGAGTAATTTCGATTCAACTACAAATTTTTTTATTCACGCACACTTTTATTATTAACACCCAGTGAATCGCATTTCATATTAAAATATTAAGCCCGTTCAGACGTTTTGCTAAAAAACTTCCGTCTGTAATGAAAATACGGCTTTCGTCGGATCCTTATAAAGTATATTAAAGTTTTATATTAAAAAAAACTTTGCACATATGTTATTAATCTTGCATTCCTGATAACATAGGCGTATGTTAAACCATATCAATTTCAGTTATAGAATAGAAATGTTAAATTATTTTCCTAAAAATACTTCATACCTTGTTTAAATATTTATTTATATAAACAAATTTAATACATATAGCTTTTTTTACAGTATAGGAGGATAGATTGTTTATGTTTGGGACTGCCAAAGTGATTTTATTCTGCAGGATGGAAAGCATAAGTTGAATGCAAGAATTATGGACACCATATGCATTGCGAATATAGACAATGAAATAATGCAGAATGGTAACCACACCACGGCGGCCTAGGGACACTTCTGCATAACTGAATGCTGTCATTTCCGTAAGAGAGAACGCCTTGTCCATGCTGAAATCAACGTGGCTCTACTACCCTAAATACATTACTTTATGTTAAGTGACTAAATCTATCCACGAAAATCTAACCCAGAAGACAAAAGTGCGTTGTCACCCATTTGAGTCCCCTTAGAAACAGGGGGAAAGGGGGAAGGAAGGTTGGGCTTCAGTAACCTCACGCACTCGATGAAATGGCACCTATTCTAAAAGGTAAATTTTCTTACGTATAATGTTCTTATCAAAATAAACTTTTTCTTTGTCATTTGGAATGGAAAAAATGAAATTAAAGCATAACGTTGTATTTTGTTCAAGAAGACTCTTCAGTTATTCACAGAATTTCTTTAAATCACCTTATTTAGTAAAAGTCTACCTATGTTATATTTGAATTATTATATAAACCAATTCATTATAATATTTAGAAACTTAGTTATTTATCTTTGTTATCAAACAGTAAAAAATATATAATAAAATATCAAGTGGCCGACATATAATTCTTTTATAATTGATGCCTGTTACTAATGTCTGAAAACGATTTTCATTTCGAATTTTTTGTGAGTTAGATACTAACTTCAGGGAAAAAGATATTAGAATCCTCAAGAAGTTTTAATTCTTTAATCCTCTGAAACTTTTCTGGTTACTCTCGAAGTGTGTATGCTTTTTTTTAGTTTATATATATGAGCCTACCGAAGTGACTCTACTCTGCGTGATGTAAAGTATGAACAGAATCCAAGAGTAGTGGTTACTACTATCATCAATAACCCATAATGTCCCACTGCTGTACTCGGATCTCCTCTCAGGAGAGGGTTAGGGCATATTCATAGTAGTAGTTACTATACACATTCGATAATGAAGTCTCAATCTCAGCCTCAACAGGGATATTACATGCAGGAAGGGACACTAACATACCGTATCATGTAAGCAGCTCATTTCTCTCCCTTCTACGCAACCGCCAACCAATACGCAGCAACCAGTCCGACTCACTGAGGACTTCACCGTATCACTGCGGCCCGCATTCAGTGGATCAGCAGACTACAGCCCCAACTCACTGGGACGAGCGGTGTTCGTTCCGATTCCTTGGAACTACCCACTTCTGGCACTGGTAAGCTCCGCACAGACAACTGACTTATCATATATCGACCTCCGGTTTCGGAGGGACGTGATGTGGTGATTTTTCATACAGCTCAAAAAAAACACACTACAGTGCCCTTTACCAGATATATACGAAGAAACTACCAATCCCGCATCGTGATACAGTAGTTCTCCATTAGCATCTATACAACTTCCCAACATCAACT
This sequence comes from Hyphantria cunea, assembly GCA_003709505.1. NCBI lineage: Eukaryota > Metazoa > Arthropoda > Insecta > Lepidoptera > Erebidae > Hyphantria > Hyphantria cunea. The sequence goes on from PKRV01003037.1 coordinate 374,360, forward strand.
GTCGGGCCATTTCCCACCAGACATGATCACCTCGCCTGGTCGGAGGATCATCTCTTTGTGATGGAGGGACATGACACCCGTTCTTCTATAACATAGCATGGCGACTGATACTACGATAAAGTATAGAAATGCTTCTACATCATTAAGCTTTTAGTCTTGCACTCACCAACAAAACACGGACAGCAACAATGCTATAATTTTAGGGTGGTTGGTATGGGAGGGTGGTACCGTCCTGGTCAAGTCGGCTTTTTCATGCTGAAATGAGTGTGGCCCTACTGCTTACTACCTATTATTAAGTGTGTGAAGATATAAACACTCAGTGCATTTATACATCTGTGAACAATACTAACAAGTATTTATGACACACCTTTCTGTGTACAATAATTTTCAAATAAAAAAAATACTAAATAATATTGAAATAAACAACCTATTAATTTCATAAAGACTTAAATAAAATGACCGTGTACTGCCAAAAAATAAAAATAAAGCAATATGGCGTAACATACCCGGCTTGCCAATGGCTCTATCTATAGGCTAAGAATTTTTCATTTTAAAATATTTCACATAGCATCGAGGGACGTCCAGAATATCGCATTATGCGTAACTTTATTAAATATTTGGTATTTCTCATTTATGAGTTCCTAATAAGATATGGTTCATTGGAATTCATATGAGCTACGCAAAAGCTAACGACAATTATTATAATAATTTAATCGATATTCAAACTATAGAATTGTGGATCGTTTGATTCGAAAAATTAATAATAGCTAATTTGAGTTACAAGAGTGAGACTTTAACCGTTAGCGACCCCTTAAATATTCAATAAATTTGAAGTGCTAAATTTATCGGTAAAATACTATTGTATAGTTCAATTTGCAGTTTGTTTATGTCTTATTTGCTTTTGTCACTCAATATCTCAACATTGTACCATTATAAATGCGATTGAGATTTAATAGACATCGAAAAAAAGATTCTCAATTCATTTTAATACTTTTTGCGTATGTCACGCGATATTTTTGCAATTGAAGAAAAAATTGTAATATTTTTAATTGGATTGGTGGTTTCCAATGCTGGTCTGTTTACATTGAATAATAACATTACAGTTTTAAAAGTGGAAAGGGCTATTGAATATATATTATTATTACGTTTCTTAATTAATATGCATAAAAGGTGCTGATATTTTTTAACTATTTATTCTGAGTCTGGTCGTAATTCAAGTTTAAGATGTTCTACACACAGAATCTTGCAATTTTTTAAGTATGTTTATCAGCAATTTGGTTAACATGTTCAGGTTCTGCCTAGTTTGGAATCAAACGACCCTGTATGAAATTTGTGAAGATATTATTAATAAATTACATATTTTATAATATTTCAACCATGGGAGAGCTACGCTTCGGCATGGACGGGCCGGCTCGACCGAAATGACACCACAGCCTCACAGAAAAGTTAAACAGCGCTGGCACTATGTTTCACCGAGTGAGTAAGGATATTGGAGGCCCATACTCCAAACCCTCTTTCCATCCCCCAAAGGACGGCAATGCACGTGTGGCGCCTCTAGAGCACGTAACTCTAGAGGCGGTAATTGCTTACCATCAGGCGATACGTCTACGCGTTTGCTCCCTACTCAATAAAAAAATCTGTTATTAGCCTAGGGTATTTTTAATAAGTTTTTGCTAATTCTATCTAGTTGCTGTAACGCGTTATACATTTATTGGTGCGATTAGTAGATGGCGGTATTCGTATCGATTTCGTGAACTGTTTTGCTTCCAATATCCTAAAACAAAATTGATGACGTTAAAATCCAAAATCGTAAATCCATTGAGTACTCAGCAACTTGCGGTCTGCTTTTCTTAGATCAGTCAATTGATTTACCATTTTCATCTCACTATACATCAACTAAAACTTCATCAAACAACTATCAAGCACATTTACATGATACTTATCGACTGTGGAAAAATATGTATAACTTAAATGTGTTCAGTACATAAAACAAAATTTTGTCTATGAATAAGACGTCTCAGTTATCTCTTACAAAAGGGTTACTTTCAAAGAAAATTGTCTCTCAACAAAAGATTTCTTCATTTTTTGAAACTCATAAATCTGTTCCGTGAGTTTCACATTTTCTATTTCGACAACTAACGTACTGTTCGCAATATAATATTCTACCTTTGAAGAATCTCTTAAGTCCTAAAGTAGTTTTGACTTCGTTATTCACTTCAGTGGCGCTCATAGCCCAGTTGCACTCGGTGATTAGAAACAATCATCGAGGGTAAGCAACGATGGCGCGGTCAGTACCTGGATGGGTGACCGCTGGTGGCATGTTACTATGAGCGTCTCCGTGATTCGGAGGTCACGTTAAGCAGTCGGTCCCGGTTGTTATCATACGATAACAGTCGTGAAGCTTAGTTGGAGGCCTTCGGGCGGCTTAAAAACATCCAACGGCAAGATTTACGTAGCCACAACGTGTTCTTGCCAGTCCCCAACCCGCACTTGGCCAGTGTGGGGACGTATAGCCTTAACCCTCTCCTGAGAGGAGACCCGAGCCCAGCAGTGGGACATTATGGGTTGTTGTTTGTTTGTTGTTTGTTTGTTTGTATTCACTTCCGTATGAACATTTATCACAATGAAATAGAGTATTTCGATTTCGATTTTAAGTAAGATCAGCCTTCCTATTTAGGATAGGTATCCTAAATAGGAAGGGTGATCTAACTACGTTCCTAAAACGTCGGGGTTTCCTAAGACGACTAAGGGAAAACAAACTTCACTTGATAAAATAAACCGCGAAGAAAAAGAAATTTGAGACAAGAGATATACATACCAATCCGTCTTTTAACTTCCAACTCCTCCAGTTTTTTTCTTATTAATTTTTTGTTAAGACAGTTTCATTTTTCCTGGGACTTCCCGAATGCTATAACTTAAGTGTATTTGTGGGTCACTGCTTTGCACTGATCTTGATGAACAGAAGTTGCAGTGGTGGGTATACACCATACGGGCAGGATTAGTCCCAGTAAAAAAGCAATCCATCTCATGTGGTAAAGTAGGCTAAAACCCTCTTTCTAAGGAGTGGTCAAGTGCAAGAATGGCATGTTAAGTATAAAAATACTTAAACTTTATCATGACAAATTTAAAGATTAATCAAAACATTGCGTACACAATAAATATAATAACAGTGGTGGTTAAAAAACAGCTAAAAAAATTATTAAAGATTCAAATTGTATTTGTTTTTTATTTTAAAAATCTTTACCACTGACTAGTTGAAGTTCACGTACTAAAGCTACTACCACCACATGTTTGGACGACAGAAAGAAGATCTCGGAAGTTAAAAATCCAACAACGACGATGAGGTAGAGGAGTTCGTGCGCACATGGCAATCCGAGATGCCCAAGGAATTCTTCGATGCCGGAATCAAAAAGTAAAGTTTTATCATTATTTTTTGGATAATAAATAGACATGTCAGAGCATTTGTCTCGATCGCATTTGAACCATTCTCGAGATTGCGCTCACTTCAGCAAAAAATAGAAGTTAATAATACTGATGAATGTCCGTTCAAAATCTTCTTACAAGTGTTTGTGTACCTGCATCAAGATTTCATTAAATCTCTCTTTGATCATAAAATAGTAATATCACATGCTATGGTTGTCAAAAAACACAAACTTTTGTCTACAGAATGACAAACAGGGCATCGCACAATGGCCTACATTTGAAAATAGGTAACAAATTACAGTTTCTTTGTATTTCCCTCGGATACTTTAATGTTTCAAATGACTTGCGTTTCTGTTCAAAATGGCGGCACGTTGTCTTTCAAACCTTTTTTGGATAGGAAATAGTGTTGAGGCTTTTTTGTTCTGTACAAGGGTTTTGTAATAATTATTCTTTCGTTATAACACTCATACACAGAATAATACAGTTTTGTAAATATTGATGCCAACATTCCTGGGCAGTGTGTAGGTGTGTGTACTTAGTAGGCCAAAACCTTCTTTATAATAAAGGCCTATATCGAAAATATTTTAGGTGATGGGATTGTGATTGGGATATTTTCTATTGACGATGATGATATTGTCACTAGACTATTGAGTAGTAAATTACTCAAAAAGTTTTCACGGCGATCGCACAGCATGTTTCATCAGCACCAACACCGTTTCAAACATTTGCGTGCATCTGAGCCAAGTTTTACTGAATATGTAATAATACATACACAAGTTTTACTGAATGATGATTGTGAATCTTAACAAACTGGTTAAAATTTAACAATTGATTTTTACTTAGATTATAATATCGTGAAGTAAAACCATTGAGTCACCCTCTGCCGCGCGTCAAATTGTTAACTGTCCCTGATTAGTCGGTCTCACAGTAGGTCGTTCTATGGCCATAGAGTTAGGTTAAGTTAGAACTTCTTTGATTAATGAATTATGATGATGATGATGATGATGATGATGTTTTCCTAGCCGATTACGGCCAAAGCGGCCAGTCTCAACGAAGACCAGCCAACTACGCAGGAGATATTATAGTGCACCAGTATGTACGCAAACATAGGTGTACTTTCTGTACCCTCTCTCTCATAATCCGATGGAATCGTTAACCAACACAACCAGGGAAAGGTCAAACACAGGATCGACAGCTTTACGTGCTTTCCGAGGCATGAAATGAAAGTGAAATGAACTATAAACAGTATGTTACAGTTAACAATCTTTCGACTCTTTTCGGCAGATATAATCTAATGATGTTTACAATCTTACGGCAACAGACATATCACACAGTTGTATGAGTTTAAGTAGGCATAGCTATTTTATAACAACTACAAGTATGGTCATCCTTCAATTATCAATTTTCAGCTTTACTATCATGAAGTAAGACAAAAAAGATGTGTTTCACATGAAAATGAAAGTGCGTGTGGTGGAATGGTGTCTTCTCAAATGAGCGAACTAATCATCTAACGGTAAATGACCCAAAATTATTTTTTGACATAATAACGTCTTATAAATCGATGAACGCCGGTTACACGCACCATAAAGCGTGACTCATTGTCACGTTCCGCTTGAGCCGTGCGTGCAAGCTGTCTAAGCTTTTGACTTGTGACAAATATTTTTATGCAATGTTTTCTTATGACGTTATCACACTAAATTATCGTCGACTTTACATACCACCAATTTTTTTATTCAAGTAGACCTTTTCTGGCACTTCTGAAACGTCATATAAATGAGCATAGAACCGGCAAGAAACTATAATTCTGAACGACTACCGCCACTCAAAAATGCCACCAGCTTAGTAGTCCATTTGTTGTTGACTTAGAGATAAGAGTACACTGTTTTTTCAAAGGTTTGAAGCCTATATCGCTTCAAATGTTTTCATTAATACAGTTCTAGAAGTGGCGGAATTAATTTGCTATTACATTGTATCCATGTATGAATTCGTATGATTAATAAACTTTCTTAATGCGTTATTAACGTAATGGATGAGGAAAAATGTATTTGATTAGTAGATCTCTAACTTAGAAACTGATATGTAATGCGATAGTAAATATGTGTATCTAATACTACTATTGTTACGTCTTACTAAAAGTGCTGTTTAAAAAGCAATAATATCTGGGGGTTAGGATTATTTTTCTACTGGGGTTGTGTGGTCCATGGCCCTTTATGGGGCTCCAGTATGGGCGGAGGTCAGTAATATCGTACTATTACGACGACCGCAACGAATGCTGTTTTTTGAATCATAAAGGGGTACACCACGATCTCTTTTGAGGCAGCAAATCTCCTAACCGGAACTATAACATGGACCTGGAGGCGAGAGCCTTTGTGGCTCCTTATCAGTTGCGCAAGTAGGCACAAGTTGGGTAGAAGTCCTGAGACTCGAGAAATTGAAGATCGGGAATCCCAACTCCGCCAGATTCTCATGGAGGAATGTAAGGAACGTCTTGGACAATCCAGTGCTGGGCACGCCGTTATTGTGGCGGTAAAACCCGTTATGGAGAATTGGCTCGAGAGGCATCACAGGACTCTCACAAGCCAGCTGACGCACGTGATTACTGGAAAAGGATGCTTCGGAGATCACCTCTGTCTAATTTGCTAGGAGCCAACGCCTAAGTGCCATCCCAGCGATGGCCAGACTGTGAATAGGCGATCCACATGCTGGCATAATACCGGGCGTTGGGAGGAGCTGAGGCGTGTTTTCGTAGCGGCCATCGAAGTGGGGATTCTCTCGCATGTTGAGGTGCGAGAGCGCTTGGAACTCTGCCGTCTCTTTCTGCGAGTAAGTTATGATTGCGAAGGAGACGGCAATGCGGAACCATGTGAGGCTTAGAACGCTCCCGGTCCGCCAGGCCCTGGAACGGGTCCGGTACAGCAGACGACTCAGACGCCGAAGGTCGTAGAACGATCTCCTTCCTACATAAGCGCAAACCTGGGGGTGACAGGTGACGTCATCTGTGACCCTAGCAGAAGTAGGCTGGGGTGGAATGAAAGGAACATCCGGGTTCCTGCACAGGAGGAGGTCACCTACACACCGTAGGTGGCCCGGGATACATCGAGGTTCCAGGGATTTCCTTTCGAGGGTGCACTTGGTTCCCCGGCTCCTAATATCCTGGACGGCATGTGGTTTCAATAGGTTTGAGTCCGACATTGCCCTACCAGTCTGCGGTATCCGGGGGGATTTCCGCACAAAAAAGGGTTATTTCACTAGTGCGATGTTTTTTATTGAACAAAAAAATCCATTATCCCTACGCTTTTCCCAGCTTTATCTGAAGTTTGGTGGAATGAGTCTTCTTCTTCCATTCTCCTCTATTACGCGTCAGTTCACTGCTAACTCCCTCCCGGGCCTTATGTACTTTTGCCCACTTTAATTTATTTTTTTGGTCATCCCCTACTCTTATATCCATTTAATTCCGTCAATGTAAAAGTAAAACACCTTAATAATCTATAGATCTGTTTCCTTATAATATAAATATCAAACATAGTTATGGTATTAAACAACAAATGCTGGAGAACGTCAGTATACGCTCCGTCCATCCTAAGGGATCGTAACAATGGGTGCTGACATTTCTGGTACAACGTGTAAATGACAACGCAACACAAATTAAAATCGTTCTACCGTACTATATTGATTTGATCTTACAAATGTACAAGAATCACTATAAAAGTAAATTTTGTAAGCTTGAGGCGTTAAAACAAGAGATAAACCAAGAGGATTTGTAAAATATACAAGTTAACGTTCGACAGGGGATCTCAATCGCTCGTGATTTTTATTCTGTTATAATTCTTGATGGAAAACACTGCGCCGATGGTAGTGATGTACTCAATAGTTTATCAATGTCTATAAAATTTTTTTTTTAATGTATTGAAAGGCATTCTGAAAGTTTGATTAGAATTTAGAAAGAGTAGAATAGAAAGCAAAAACAAAAAGTATCAATATTTCTTCAATTCAATCAAGTTTGGCAAAACTGGTACGATACGAATAGTACTAGATTCAATATAAGTGATAGTAACATTAATTTAATGGTTGATTGGGTTTAAAAAGATATTTCAATATGTATGTAACGTGTTCAAAAAAAAGAGTAACAAAAAAAATTCCAAAGATCAGCATACCTCATTGTTGGCGTCAAGTCAACTGCTGAGGTGAGCTCTGAAAACAGTACTGAGTTGGGCCCAGCCCATCGTAGTAAAAGTTTGGGAGTCCACCTTTTTGCGAGACATGCCGTACAACGTACAACTATCGTTGGCATTATTGATCATTCTAAGTGGTTTGATTTGTTACGTGCAAGATAAGTGATGAAATTATGTTTTATTGTATGATGGTTAATAAAGTGTAACAACACATTATTACATGTGATCAAACTCACCAATGCCACGTAACTTAATTTGGCTTGATTGACTTTGACAGATAAAATGTTACAAGCCTCAAAATAGGATTAAAAACCAATTTGTTGTCTTAACTTTTTAATGTTTAAAAACTTGTGTTTTGGTTGTGTGCTGTGTTTCGCAAATAAAGTCATTATTATTCTCTTTATTACATTTATATATACATATTTATCACATTTTTAAATACATAAAAAATAAAAATAATATATATTTAAAAATATAAAAAATAGTAGACCATCGACTTCGGGTACAGGGACCAAGAAACCGGTGGTTAGAGCTCCAAAGAAAGGAACCTCCTGACAATACGAGCCGTGTCAAGAAGGACTGCCTTCTGCATCAGACCTTTGATCCAACCATCTTACGTGAGCCTCTTGAGGTGTTGGTCGAGGCTCTTGGCTATCAATCCGTGAACAGACACAACTATCGGAACAATGATCACCGAATCCACATCCCACGTATTGACAACCGCGTGAGATAAATCCAAATATTTCATTTGTTTTTCTTTTTCAACTTTCACGAGATTCTCGTCATGAGGAACGGCGATGTCGACAATCATTGCGCGGCGCTCTAATCGATCTATTACCACAATATCAGGCTTATTGGCAACAATAGTCATGTCCGTGATAATAGAGATCGATCCCAATACAACATAGCACGACCATTTTTGAGAACTGGGTCGGGCACATACCTATAGTATGGCACCTCTGAATTCACAAGTTTGTATCTGAGGGCAAGCTGTTGATGTACTATCCTGGCTACTTGGTTCTGTCTGTGCAAATATACGCCGTTAGCAAGACGAGAACAACCAGAAATAATATGCCTAATAGATTCTCCGGAACGGTGACATGGCCGACATATATCAACCGTACCACCCTTTAGGATATACTTTCGATTGTTATTCGTCATGATAACTTTGTCCATAATCGCACAAACAAAACCTTCGGTTTGTCCGAAGAGATCACCATACCGTAGCCAGGAGGTCGATGCTTTGAAGTCTATATCGGACCCATTAAGGGCCCGATAAAACCAGCCATGGAGTTCTTTGCACTTCCATACCTCCCTGCGATCATTAGTACTAAGTACTACAGGTTCGCGCCAATTCTCTTTAGCCAGAGCAAGTGAAGTGAACCCAGTATCCACTGTATCCACACTGCGATGCACTCCCACATCAGTACGTAGAAAATAATCTCTAAGATTGTATATCTCGCGATTATGCAGGGTCTTGATATTCAACAGACCACGACCCCCACACTTTCGTGGGATATACAATCTCTTAACCGATGAACGTGAGTGGTGCATTCGAAATGCAGTCAGCAGTGTACGGACTCTCATATCAAGGGCATCTAATTCGGTCTGAGTCCATCTAAGTTTACCAAAGGAATAAATCAGAACCAGCATGACCCAACCATTTTAGGCTCGCACCTTGCTATCCCCTGATAAAAGACTTTTTAGTACTTTTTTCTGGCGGATAAAGAAGCGTTCCTGCAACGTTTGCTTCATATTAGATTCTGGAATTTCTAAGGACTGTGAAAGATCTAAATACTTGTAGGTTTCGGTAACAGACAGAGATCGAAGTTTTGTGGAAACTAAATGCTCTACTCCTTCAGATTCCTCAATGACACCCTTCTTAACATACATGATTGCACACTTGTCTACACCAAATTCCATCTTGATAGAATTACTAAAGTTTTCAGTAACCTTTATTAACGCTGTCAATTGTAATTTAGTGAGGGCAAGTAGTTTCAAATCATCCATATATAGTAGGTGCGATATGACTTGATCATCTTTCTGCAACCTGAACCCTCTTATAGAGTACTTAGAAGGTTCAAAGCCAGACAAAACCACAAGGGACTCAGACTGTCACCTTTAAATATACCCTGCACGATCTTTATGGATATATCGTTTACCGCAGCCTGCCGACATCCTGGATAGCGAAGTACTGTTCTCCATTACCTCATACATGACCTTAAGAAAGTGCAAAAAGTTGTGTTAATTTTATACAACTCTAGCACCTTCAAAAGCCATGTATCTGGCACCGTGTCATAAGCCTTCTTTTAATCTATCCAACATGTCGCCAGACTCTTACGATTACGACGTACCTGTTGGCTTATGGTCATGTCTATGATAAGGAGCTCTCTCTCTTTATGCTAAACAATAAATTTATCCACATAACCTAATACATAACAAATGAGACCTCTAAAACGGAACACTGAATAATTATCCTTACAGAGTAATGTCTTTAAAAAAGACTAATTACGTAAGACAATAATCAAATGATATACTATAAAGATTTAGGGCGATGTTCAAACTAAGTAGGGGTAGCTTTATCGACAGAATACATTAAGCCACATCACTATTCTGTAAGACATTCAAACGGGAATGTTCGGCAACTGTCGACTTTATTTGCTATCTGCGTCCGTAAAATTTCATGTTCACATCTTTTGTTATTGTTATGTAGTCATTTGTGATGCGGCCTCTTGTTTAACTGCTGACTTTTAGCAGTAATGAGTATGTTTCGTATACATGACGAGATTTTCATAGATTGATTTTGGTGCAGTGACAAACAGACAGATGAGTCATCTATTAATGAGTGACCATCTATAAATCTTGGGTACCAGTTATCCAAGAGACACTCGTTGTCGACTTTCAAGTGCCTTAACAATAAGGGGAAAGTTTTTTTTCTTCAGTAAGTTACTAACTCGGCAAAATGCAGCAGAATTTCGACCCAGGAATCAAACCCGGGACATAATAACCACTAGACTAACGAGCCCTTAAAAAAACAAGAAATAAGCTAGTAATAATATAGATACATTGTCTAGGAAAAATTTATGACTTTAGGATACTTAAAGTAATATGAATTAGAAAAAGAAGAAGCTCTATTCTATTATTCTATGTATATATATGTTATTATTTCTTTTTTCTTGCACCTCCAATATTGATATTTTGAAGCCTTCCTCCTTACTCTATATCATTCATACCAGTTCTCGCTATTTTGCCTCTCGTACTAACATGCCGCATACTGGTTCTTTCTATCATACATCCTTTTATATCATACAGGTGGGATTTCCTGAAACTATACTTACGTATTATCTCTTATTTCATTTCATTAGTATGCTTTACCGTAACGTCTAAAATACTGAATAGATAATAATGAATCAGGTGTCAATACATACGTAATGATCCGAGTGACAAAGGCTAAATCGAACTGATTTAGCCTTTGTTACTTTATACCTTAGTCTTTTGTTTCATTTGGACTGTATTTCTATCAATTCTGTTCATGAAGAAACACTTTTTAACCAATGAAAGCTAAATATTAGTATTTTTTTGCTTTTAACCTAGGCCTTATCGGAATCTAACAATGTCACACCGATATTTATTTGTATAACTTTTTACACTCATATCATGGCAATTCCTCTCCAGAAAAAGTTCATATTATGCTCGATATTTCATCGCTACGTTCCTGTTAATCATATCACACCAATATCCGGGCTCTGATTTATGTTGCCTTTATCCTGAACTAACTTCATTGCATGTTTTTATGATTTGCCATTGGATTATTAATTGTTTTACGGATTCAGTGATTTAATGTTCTACAGTTCTTTTAGCAAATTTTTTTTTCGTTCTAATTGGTGACTACGGTTTTATTTTAATATTTGCTTCGTTTTCTCCTTGACTTTGCAGTCGAGTTGACATCAATAGGTTTGACTTTTATAACGCAAGTGGGGATATTGGAGCAGACAAAATCGTAATTTTGGTTAAATTTTAATTCACCGGATGCCGGATGACCGTTTATTTTGGAATCCAGTAGGTTTTTTTTCAAAGAGTACAATATAGCTATGAGTCTGAAACAGGTGCTATAAGCTAGTCTCTCTTCACAACTGCAGTTATTTTGCTGCCCTAAAATATAGACGTGCGTAAAACTTTATATCAGTAATTGTTTAATACTGTGGTTTTTTACAATCAACCAATATTAGACACCCACTATTAATAATGAAGTCAAGACTATTTAAGAAGAAGAAAATTAACACACACACATGTGCACGTACCGTATATGACACACACATTAACACCTGTACTCTTAAAATACATAGAGATATCTTCAAGATCATTTAAACTTCAAAAACTTTCGTTTCAAGAGATTTCCTTTTTGACTTTTACTTTCTACGTGTGACCTACGAAAAAGAACATTTTTACTAAACCTACATCCATCTGGACTCAAGTAGTTTCATAATAAAATAGTTCAAAGAAATATGTAATAGTAAAAAATAACTTCAGTAAGGACAGTCAGCCGTAAAATAAAAATGGCCTTTCTGCGGCTTTCTCAGGGAGGCCTTTGAAAGTTAACTATAATATTTCTTTGAAAAACTTACAAGTTTCAAGCACCCATAAGTTGCTCAAGAATTGATGTATAACTAACTATATATTGAATTTGACAATTTTTATTTTGCTTTAGACTTGAATACCAATGCAAAAGCAGTGTGCCGTAGTACAATAGTTTTAAAGATATTTTATGTTGAAATTTAATAAGCCCCTTTTGATATATATGCAAAAATGTTACAATTTTTAAAAAAATAGTTTTCATTCCATTTATCTGCTATATAAATATAAAAACTGGAACTCATTTCCAGCGCATGTGTTTTCCTACCATTATGATCCCGAGTCCTTTAAGCGGGGCGTGAAAAAGCATCTCACTAAGCCGCCATAGTGTGGGGCGCCATACCGCATTGTCTGCTTTCGCAGTGAGTATGATGGCTCCCACTGTTGGATTCTGCTTGAGCTTACCATCAGCCTGAGCAGAGTCACTTTGGCGAGTTATTTATTAAAAAAAGAAATCTGCTTCTAAAGTAAAATATAAAAGAAGATCACATTAAACCTAAATTACGTAGCCATTCCTAATAAAAAATTGCAATTGTTTTTTTACTATAATTTTTTGTATTTCATCAAGCTTTCCTTAGTCCTAAAACACTAATCTTAATCACTCACATTTCTGCACTCTTCATTAGCGTTTTAATTTAAAAACACAACCAAACATTTCCAATTCAGGTTAGTTTGCTAACCAACCCCTGAAAAACATGTCAGGAGAAGCTGAAAAATATTTTAATTGCCCCACAACTAGTCTCAATGAACCACTAATTGCGAAGGTTTAAGCATATGAAGGGACGTAAAGTGCAAAAGGTCCAGTCAATACTTCTGGGTGTTGATTCAATTAATGAAGCTAACGAACTGTAATGATGTGGGCGGAGGGTTGGCTCGCGGTAGGTGGCATTTTAAATGCAATGAAAAAACTGGTTTTTAGTTTTCATTAGCACATGCGCAGTTATTACTTTTTTTTGTTAGGTTAAAAGCAACTACTTGACGGTAAAAATGTCTGTTATTTATCAACTCGACTTTGACACTATCAGTACAAAACTCATAGTGTTTTCCATTAAGAAAGAATTTTATAATTATTTACCACATACTTGAAAAGTCATTAAAATTATGTTTAATTGTGGCGTTGATGTTTACATGATAAAATAAATAGATTATAAGATAAACGTGACCTTTACTGAAGTGCGTTATAGAGGGCTTCCACATAGTTAGGCTATTAGAGTATTAGGGAATATAATATATATATATAGGGAATTAAAATAATTGTGTCCCATTTATATCAGAAAATTAATTCTGAATTATAACAGCCTGGTGCAGTTTCACAGTACACAATTAAATCCAAACTAAACGCGATTCATACAAGAGGTTCGGAATCACCTATATACAAATGATAATGCATTCTTTGATATTTTTTTAAATATCGCATTTTTTCCAGTTTTTTTTTTGAAGAGTAAAAGTGTGTAAGTAGCTCTGTCTGTTTTGCTTTTACGATTAACTTAAAACGTATAGATCTAAGTGAAATTTTGATATGGAGATTAGGCACTATCAAACTTTCTCTGACGGTAAGTCACTAACCTGATTTTTTCAGTAATTTTAACAATTTGACTTGCATTAACATACTAAAAGAAATCAGCGACATTGTGAAAGAATAGTACAAGTAATTTGTCTCAAGCCTACCACAGGAAACAATTTAATCCGAAAAGAAAAATTTTTTTGGCCTTCAACCCAATTACGAATAAGAAAAAATCTCGAGTCAAGTTTTGGACGCTGCCGAGCACGGAATATTTTAATGAATAGGATTTCTTGGATAAATCTAGAGCATTTAAATATTAAAAAACCAAATTCCAAACAATAATAACAAATAAATAATAAATATTTCCGGCTACTTAACACACAACGCTATCCAGTGCCAAGCTGAGCAGAGCTTGAGACTGGATTGCGTTATTAGACAAAGTTGTAAGACAATGTCGGTAAAGTAGCTACGATACAAAAAGAGTATTGTTTAAATCACTTCAAGACTTGATTTTTTTTCAATTTAACTAAGTTCATGACTTTTAAACTTAAATCATATATAGTTATTCGATGGGCGATAGGCTGATGATGATTACATTTTCTATTTTTATATCAGTCACTACCGCGACTTTGTCTATATTTATCTCTATCCAACACTTGAAAACAGTGACAAATTAAAGTCTTCTAGTTAAAAAAATCGGGTTGCACTCCGGCAGCAGTGAAAACTTGAATATTAACGTTGTGCATTTTTTATATTTTGGAATGGTTAGGGAATAATTTCGCTCGAATTGATTTATTTATCAGTATAAAAGTTCTATAACTTATGTGTTAAAAAACAATGTTCATTTATTGCGCTATTGTACACAAATATGACATTTTGTGGCCTACTCTCCTTCCGTCTGACGAATTTTCGATCACGTGTCCTGACAAAAGTTTAACATTTTTTACACATTACAAAAATCTTATGAATTTTCGATAAGGTCATGTGTCCTGATGCGAGTTTAATATTTTTTTCACAAAAAAGTGCACAATGCCACTAAAGAAGTTTTCAATTAAAAAATATACTGGCAACCCTATCAAACGGGACCAGAGCAATTTTGCGTTCGATAATGTGTTCGATATTGAATTTTAGTTGTCGCCAAAAGCTTTGAGGTTCTTTATCGGGCACTTTGATAGTTAATTTGCGTGCACTTTGCACTTTGAGTAAAGTACTCGTTACCGCTTGCTTTTAACCTATTTAAATACATATATTATTCGCAGTAAGGTGTTCTGGGGAATGATTTATAAATTGAGACAGTTGCTTTAGTTATTGTACACAGACGTAGAATGCTTATAACTTAAATTTGTCTTTAATTTTAGTCGTACTACAAACATGCATACACAAACTAGTTTAAAGAAAAGTTTTAAAAAGAAACTGTATAATTTCCCTCTTGTCGTTCTCTGTTGAACGGATTCCTCTTTAAAGAAGCGCAAATCATTCAAGTCTCTGGCAGCGCTCATGCATTTGCTGGAAGCTATTTTGCTCGAGTTATAGCCAATATCAAATTCTATATCTTTTTTTTACACGAGTGACTCTTCTCTGCCTGAAGAAAAGCATGAATAGCGTAAAGAAAATCAAGCAAAAATACAGAACCCACAAAATGGCGGCCTATTAAAATGCTTCTGCATCATCGCATCCGCACTTAAAATAATGTATTTATTTTATTCCTTTGTGCACAAATACATGCTTCGGAGAACTAAATGCCTGAGGCACTTTCTTCTAGTCAGCCGATTGAGCGACACAGAGAAGGTGAGAATTTAATTGAAATTTTATTTAAAATGAGTAGGTGTAATTAATAAAAAGTCTTAAATAACAGTATCTAACACCGCTTAAGGTACATTTATAAAAGTGAAAAAATTACCATGGATCGTTAGCCAAGATTGCAATTAGTTTCCACGTTGAACTACTCACATTAACGTGAATTTTTATATCCTTTTAAATTTTAATCGCTTTGTTAATTACATTCGCTGTGCATATTAATGGGCCGTATAGTAGGGGTTAATCTTGTCATTTTAAATTTCATATGTGTGGAAGAGAACAATTCTTTTTTATTATACCAATGCTCTCGATACTCATGAACATTACTATGCATTTTATGTTCTTTGAAAGTGTTACTTAACTTTATTAATTTGAAGCTTTTTGCAATATTACGCATTTCATTCATCAACAAAGCTATATTTTGATGAGTGAGTCAATTATATATTTATTTTAGTGATATCAATCGATTGTTGATTCTCCGTGCAGTGATGATTAAGAATATGGAGTCTCACCAGCAATAGTCATCGCGTCAGAGTCGATAGTAGTGCAAAAATTGAAAAAACTGAAAATAAAAACTATACAATCCAGCTGGTCAGCTTGGTATTAACATCATCAATAGTCTGTAAAGGTCCATTGCCAGATGTATGCTTCTGGCATATGTCGTGATTTATATTCGTTAACTATGTCTCTCATGCGGCTGAAAATTGAGGTGTAATTTCAGTTTTTTTGGATTTCATTACGGAGATAAAAAATGGTAAATAAAATATTGAGGCATTCGTAGTAATACCATCGCAGAAGGTCAGCATAATTACTTAGTATAAAGAACAGTGCTTTCATCAAAATATAAATAAAAGTACGATTTTCAATACATTTTCGACAATATTTAACCCTTAAAAAGTTAGGTTATTCACAACCCTTTACCTATAGTATAATTTTTGTCCTAATTGGGCTAAATCCTACGTGAGAAAGCCACGCTTCGGCTTGAATGGCCAGTTCGGCTGGAGTGGTACCACGTCCTCACAGGAAACCCGTCTGATACTGCGCTTGCGCTGTGATTCACCGATTGAGTGAGGATACCGAAGGTCCATACCCCAACCCGTTCCCCATTCCCCTCGCTATCCCCCAAAGGCCAGCAACGCACTTGTGATTTCTCTGGTGTTGTGCTCGGTCTGCTCTTTTGCTCCTATTCCATACAAAAGGTGGAAAACCTTTTGGGGCCGTTAAAAAATAGGTGAGAAAATGAAAAGCAAATATTCAAAGCAAACTGTATAAGAAGATAATGATTGGAAAGAAATTTAACGAGACTCCAATTGACTATTGCCATAAAACCCAAGCCCCTTAGACAAATAAACATTTAGATGTAATCTCGAGTTTATTCAAAACTGTCCAAAATTTGAGAATTAATAAATAATTTACGATTAATTTGTTTTGAACTCAATTGAGAGAGAAGCCTTGCTTTCATTCGAGTTACGTCACTTGTTTCAATAACTGTCAACTTATTTATCGCTATGAACTTTTGTTAACCAATGGGCAGCTGTATAAACGTATTTGATAGTATTTTTATAATTTTATTAAATAAATGAAAGAATAGATCTTTTCATATTCTTTTATACTTATTGAAACGTCGAACCAAACTTTTAAGCTTTTTAGGAACTCCATTAAATAAAATCTTACGCATATTTTACTTGTAACCAATTGAATCACCAAAGCACCACGTAGAGAAACTACTTCATATTTTCAAAATAGCTCTTTCTACAAAATCAGGGTCCATAAAGTCTCACGAAAAACTAGCGAAAAAACATCAAAGAAATATAATAAACTCGAGCCGGCCTAAGGAAATCCGTTCTCCATAATAACTAAGGTACATTACAACTTCAGTGTTTTAAGGCGCTTGTACACTTCAATCGTAGCTACCACAAAACTAACTAAAAAACCATTGTAACCAAATATGGACCAAATCAATGTAAAATGATAACATAATAAGAGATCCATCGATTCGTGAAGCTATATAGATAGCATATTATTATTAACTAGCTTTTGCCTGCGGCTTCGCTTGCGATATAGTAGATATCACAACATTACTTTCACCTCACTATATATTTATAAAATTTAAAGCACTTCCATCACCAAATGTAAGTTTCATACAAATTGTCATACCCTACTTTACCCCTTTCCAAAATTTCTTTCTTAGTGCTCACTTACGTTAGATAAAAACCTACATGCAAAATTTCAGGATTCTAGGTTCAGCGGTTTGGACTGAACGTTGATCTCTGGGTATCTTAGTCAGTCACCTTCCTCTTTTCCTAATCCTACTCGACCAAGTGTCGAGAATTAGATAGTTTTGTGTTTTGGATGTCAAGAAATATTTATTAATTTATTTAAATACAGGTTTCGAGCATTAACAGTCTCGTGGACGGACAGACGAGGGTAAAGGTTTAATTTTTATCATTTGGGCTACGAAGCCCTAAAAACAAGATTAGTACCGAATTATTACAAAATATAACTCATATAATAAGTGTGACGGCTTCCATATACAGCGGCAGCTTAAACATATGATAACGCCATCTACCGAAGATACACTGAACTACGGAGTAACGTAGTGCACGAAGAAGCTACTAATCCTGCATCGCGCAATAGAAGTTCACGCGCTGATTAACATTTATACAACTTCCCAACATCATGATGATGAGGATGACCAAATGTAAAATTTGTAAAAATGATACCTATATCGACTTACACGAAGATGGCCATTTTTAAAATATAAGAAATATTACTTAAGAAAATTTCCTAATATCGCTTTAAAAGTGGATAGCCAGCTTAAAAATATCTTGGACTATCTTTGATGTAGAAAGGAATATAGATAAAAAGAATATTTGCGAAAAATCGCTTTGAGTTCAAATAGGACTACGTATAAAGGTCTTCGTGTGTCATTGAATTTGTTCGACATAAAATTACATACACTCAATGCCAAAGGACATTATTTTGTATGTTATCCTCCTTAACCCTATAAATCTTATATTAACTGGACATGTATCCACGTCTATTTATCAACGTAGCTTTCAGTGTTGGATTCTTAGGGTTAAGGAAATTCATCACAAGGAATCTTCTTAGAAAGAAGGCTCTGGCCTACTATATTCACTTTGACCAGATGACCTGGTATAAGTTTTGTTTTCAAGTATTTCTTATGAATAGTTTTTAGCTTTTGTCTGTTCAACAATAGCTTTTAACACCACTACAGGATAGAGGACTCTCCTTAAAAATGAGGTTTTGGCGTAATATAGCACGCTGACGAAGGCGGGTTGATATAAGGTTTGTTTTAAGATCAATCTGGATATCGTATTTATCTAGATGTCGTAATAAAACGGTTCCCGGATCCCTCCCGTCTCAATCGCAGAGTGGCACACAATGTGGTTTTAGTTAGTATGATGCCCACACACCGCCCCGCCACATACCCCAGTGGGGTGAAGGCTGGAGGGGGTTTCCAAACGTAAAAAAAGATTTGTTTTAAGATTTCCTTCTCTTTGCAGTGCCGTCGTCCTTCATAGTTTGCTCCTTAATTGCCTTTTATGATAGCTACAGAATAAATAGGGGTGGTAAAACTCTGTATTTTTATTTCCTGGTCACGTGTAGAAATTCGTCACAACACGGAGAATTTTATTTAACTTCACTTTAGTTTATATTCCTTCTCGACTTTCATTTGAAACGTAGCAATCTATTGTTACCTGTCTTCAGTTAACCAAAATACAATATTTCTAGAGAAAATCATTAATCATCATCAGCCTACCGCAGTCCACTGCTGGACATAGGCCTCTCCAATTTCAAGCCACTTAGTTTGATCTATGGCTTCTCGCATCCAGCTCCTGCCAGCCGTCCTGCGCAAATCATCGCTCCACCTAGCTTGTGGACATCCTACACTACGTTTGCCGAGACGCGGTCTCCACTCAAGAACTCGTTTACCCCAACGGTTATCAGTTCTTCGGCAAATGTGGCCAGCCCACTGCCACTTCAGCTTGTTATTCCTGTGGGCTACGTCGATGACCCTGGTTCTTTGTCGGATCACCTCGTTTCTAATGCGATCCCTTAGAGAAACGCCGAGCATATACCTCTCCAATGCACGCTGAGCGACTTTGAACTTATGGACCAGTCGAACCGTAAGTGTCCACGTTTCGGCTCCGTATGTCATTACGGGTAGGACGCACGCATTGAAGTCTTTCGTCTTTAGGCACTGTGGGATCGACGATGAGAAGACCCGACGAAGTTTCCCAAACGCTGCCCAACCTAGCCGGATTCTCCTGTTCACCTCGTCCTCAAAGCTTTTTTTACCCAACTGCAAAGCCTGCCCGAGGTATACATATTTTTGAACAACTTCGAGAACGGCACCGTGTACCGCAACCGGTTCCGGTAGTACATGTTCATTGAACATGACCTTGGTCTTGTCGAAGTTCATCCGTAGGCCGATGCGCACAGTCGAGTCAGCCAGGTCGTTCAGCATCTGTTGTAGGTCCTGCAGCGTCTCTGCCATGATGACGATATCATCTGCAAATCGCAAGTGAGAGATGTATTCGCCATTGATGTTGATACCGCGCCTTTTCCAGTGCAGTGTCTTAGACAAGTCCTCCATTGCATTAGTGTACAATTTCGGGTCTTGTATGCTGATCCTGTACTTGGACGGACATAGTAGCGGCTTTGTAGAGACATCTCAACACTTGGATGTACCGCCAATCTACTTGGCAACGCTGCAGGGACTCCAGAACAGACCAGATCTCGATCGAGTCAAAGGCCTTTTCATAGTCCACAAATGCTAGACACAGGGGCTGATTATACTCTTCGGTCTTCTGTATCATCTGCCGCACTGTGTGCATGTGGTCTATGGTGCCATATCCGCTCCGAAACCTAGCCTGCTCCGGTGGCTGGTATTCGCCGAGTCTTCGCGCAAGACGGTTCGTGATGACTCTTGAAAACAGCTTATAGACGTGGCTCAGGAGGGAAATGGACCGATAGTTCCTCAACATGGTTTTATTTCCCTTTTTGAAGAACAGGACGACCACACTCCTACTCCACGCCTCTGGAGTCCTCCCTTCGAACAGGACAGCGTTGAAAAGCTTTTGGAGCGCCTTTAATACGGGTTTACCTCCAGCCTTTAACAGCTCTGTAGTAACGCCATCCTCTCCAGGGGCTTTTCCATTTTTCAGCTGTCTAAGTGAAGTGAAGTGAAGGTGAAGTGGCGTGTTAATGTGGCTCGAGGGTCCTCATTTTCGGGATCAGGTCGAGATGCATGCTAAGCGTACAAATCGCCATAGAAGCTTTCTACTTCTGAAAGGATGGCCAGCTTAGAAGCAACGACTTCTCCGCTTGCTGTGGTCAGCTTCGTCAAATGGCTTCTTCCAAGAGATTTCACGAACACTTTTGACCCCCGATTCTGCTCGATTGCTCTTTCAATCAAAAGAGTGTTGGAGCATCGGAGGTCGTGTCGTACACGCTTACTAATCTCTCGGTTTAGAGTCCGCTTTGCTGACGAAGTGACTGGCGGGTTCTCACGTCTTTCCTTCATTAACCCTAGTGTCTTATCTGAAAGTTTCGACTTCGTGCCTGTACGCTGCATTTGACAAAATCTCGTACCTTCACTCCTAAGGATTCGAACCACATTTTCAAGGTTCTGGTTTACATCTCTTGTGGTTTCCAT
This sequence comes from Hyphantria cunea, assembly GCA_003709505.1. Classification (NCBI taxonomy): domain Eukaryota; kingdom Metazoa; phylum Arthropoda; class Insecta; order Lepidoptera; family Erebidae; genus Hyphantria; species Hyphantria cunea. Next base: position 395,571 of record PKRV01003037.1, read on the forward strand.
GGCAACAAATAAGTTTTCTAGATTTGACTGGAATTTTTCAGATCCCATCTCGACTTGGAGCAGAGTTGGTCGGAGCCTGGATTTCATCATGCGGACACGTTCAGCCTTATAGTTGACATTCAGAGAACTTCGGATGATCACTACCGGTGTTAAACCTATTGAGCACTGAGACGTCTCTGAATATGTGCTTCCTGTCCGTCATGATGAAATCGATCTCATTTTTGGTCATAGCGTCGGGGCTTTTCCACGTCCACTTTCTTTGGGGCCACTTCTCGAAAAATGAGTTCATCAAAAACAGCCCCTCCTGCTCGAGAAAGTTGATGAGCATTTGCCCCCTATGATTCCTGTTTCCAAATCCATGGGATCCTATTACCGATTCGCCGCAGGTTTGTACTCCCACTTTGGCGTTGAAGTCACCCATAACAACGTTGTAGTGGGTTTTAGTAGTGGAGTGGAGGGTCCTCGATATGTCATCGAACATATCCTCCACCTCATCGTCCGAGTGAGCCGAGGTCGGTGCGTACACTTCTATTACCTTGAGGCCATACCTCTCGGTAAGCTTGACAATAAGGTACGCTACCCTGTTCGACACATTGGAAATTTCTACAACGTTGTCAGAAAGCGACTTGTTTACCAGAAACCTCACGCCACCTTGGGATCGTTGGTCTCCCTCGCGGAAGTACATCAGGTGACCTGAGTCCAGGATTATGGTATCTTCCCCTCTCTTCGGACTTCACATAACCCTAAGATATGCCACCTAATCTTCCCAAGTTCCTCCTCAAGTTGTACCAGATGCGAGTCTAGCCGTAACGTGCGGCCGTTGAATGTAGCCAGGGTCAGTCGTTTGTGGTGGTCTCCCGTAACCCGGTGATTCTTAGCACCCCCTGTCCCGCCGTAACCGTGGTCGCCACCATGACCAGGAGTAGCGGGACTACCGGGGGCCGTGGCTTCTGTTGCTTACTCATGGAGGTTTAGCCCATAATCACCACGCTGGGCAGGCGGGTTGGTGATCGCAGGGCGTAGCTTATTGCACCAGTGACGCTGCTGCCCATCACCGGCCTATTGTATTTAGTTACGCCTGCTGGGATGGATATACCGCCATCGGTCGGTCGCCAGAGCTTCGTTTGTTATCTAGCAGGGTGCACCGCGTGCAGGTCAGGTTGGCTTGGAGCGAAAGATTGTGGTTAGCCCCCACACACCCCTAATCATTAAAACACAAAAAAATAAATCTATCAGTTATACCTTTATTTTACCAGAAAAAATATACACTGGCTGTGTCTGAGCACAAAAAAACCACTTGGTACGGATATATGAAGGCTATAACTCATCCGAAGGGATTGGCAGCTTGCCAGCTAACAGGGCAGAATATAAATTCCATATTGCAACGTATTGAAGCCACTTGCTAGACAACAGGCGTTATTTAAATGTTACTGAATTCTTTCAACTTCTTAATATTTTAAAACTATTTACCGCTTAAAAGCTGTCTTAGTTACCAAGTCAGGTAAGCCCAAATGATCTAACGGTTTAGGGAGATTTCTGAAAATGTAGACTACCATATGGTACTACTGATAAACTATTTTTAGGAAAGGCACTAATATCCTATTCTATCGATAATGCGCTATACTAGATTTGTTATACAAATTGTTCACTAATGCAATGGAAGACTTGTTCAAGGCGCTGCACTGGAAAGAGCGCGACATCAACATCAATGGCGAATACATCTCTCACTTGCGATTCGCAGACGATATCGTCATCATGGCAGAGACGCTGCTGGACCTACAACAGATGCTAAATAACCTAGCTGACTATTCTGTACGCATTGGCCTACGGATGAACCTGGACAAGACCGAGGTGATGTTCAATGAACATATACAACCGGAACCGGTTGCGGTACACACTGCCGTTCTCGAAGTTGTTCAAAAATATGTGTACATCGGGTAGACTTTGTAGTTAGGTAGTAACAACTTTGAGGACGAGATGAACAGGAGAACTCTGCTAGATTGGGCAGTGTTTGGGATACTTTGTCGGGTCTTCTCATCGTCGATCCCACGTTCCTAAAGACGAAAGTCTTCAATGAGGGCGTCCTGCACGTAATAACATACGGAGCCGAAGCGTTACGGTGCGGTTGGTCCATAAGCGTAAAGTCACTCTACGTGCTATGCTTGGCGTTTCTCTAAGAGCGCGCATCAGAAACGAGGTGATCCGACAAAAAACCAGAGTAATCAACATAGCCCACAGTATTAGCAGGCTGAAGTGACAGTGGGCGGGCCATATGTGCAGTAGAACCGATAACCGTTGGGGTAAACTTGTTCTTGAGTGGAGATCGCGTATCGGCAAAGGTAGTATAGGATATCCACAGGCCAGGTGGAATGATGACTTACGAAAGTTGGCGGCAAGAACTGGATGCGAGAAGCCGAAAATCAAACTAAGTAGCGTGCAATTGGAGAGGCCTATAGTCAGCAGGCTGATGATGATGGCATTAAAAAAGTTGTACTTACAGTCCTTTTAATATAGCTTGATTTCAGTAATAGATGGCTACAAAACTGATGAAATTACTCTGAACAAGCAATGTCATTTTGTATCACATATTATATTTTGTTCTTTCGACTGCGTCGTTGGTCTAAAGGCTAGTTTATGCGCCTGCCAATCAATAAGTCTCGGGATTGATTTCCGAATCGGGCCAGAGTGATATATTTTGTTTTTTGTATAATGAACTCGCATCACTAGTCTGCAGTATATGATGGCTGTGTTTCCCGACCATGCCTCGGAAGAGCCCGTTAAGCCGTTGGTCCCGGTTGCCATGAACATCTATGGTTAATCGTAATTGAGAAGTCAGTGCCCTCATTTATACTGATACTAGTTCATCCTTCGAATTCAGTTTCTACCCTTAGGGTTAGGAGGTCCGATGCCAGTTACTCCGTGTAAAAACTGACTTCAGGTAAAACCGAGTTGAATTAGTAGCCGTCCCCAAATAATTTTGGGATAAGGCTAGGAAGAAAAAGACTAAAAGTTTTTTAGATCCCTATTTTATCACAAATATAAAACCTATTTCTTAAGCTCTAAAATAACACTAATGACAACTGTAGTTGTTTTGAACTTGACGAGATCTATCTTGTTCTGAGTATACTCAATAGTCATACGACGCAACCCTATCTACACTTATTGGATAAAACTCGTTTTCTGAGGCCCAAAATAAAAAAAATCATTTACAATCAGCTCAAAAAGAAACATTTGCCTAGATATCTCAAAAACTATCCAGTTGTAATAAAATCGGCGCCCATTTAGTGAAATCGCATAAAATCATGTTTTACGATGTCCCGCAGCGAGTATTCTGAACTTAATCCGGTAATTTATACCAAATACTCGGAGTAGATGGAGGTTGTCATGAAAGTTATCTGTAGTTTATTTCCTCAATAGGATTCAGGGTCAAATGGCTTGTTATCTAAAAAAGGAAAACTTTTTGGAGAAGTCGAACAAGTCGTCATTTTGGGTCAGTAGCAAATACTGTCTTCCATTTTGCTTTGGGATCTTTAATAGTTATACACCAATCTGTAAAATCTTTAATTCAATTTAATTGACGCTGAAAAATAAATGTACAAAAAGAATCAACATTCATTGTACTGGATTTAAACTATTTTAAAATATGGTTTTCAATTACTGAAGTAATAATACTGTAGAAGACGAGATGACGATACGTGATAAATGGTGACGATAACAAGATTCTTCTTACAAGGCAGTCTTCAGGCCTTTGTTTTTAAGGTTATATAGATACTGCCACGTATATGTATAAGTATCATATTATTTTTAATTATATACATACATACCATACTTATAACTAATTATATTCCAAAAACTATAGTACAAGTTAGTACGGTAAGCTCTGCTGATGTTGAACAGGCTAAATATTTTTTAATATATTTTCTGTCCGTGTTCCCTTGAATCGATACTTGCAGATACCCGGGATGGCGTACATGGCTTAAACCAAAACACGTCTCAGGTGAAACAGATGTCTAAAGTTTTATACCCTTGTCAACCCAAAATGTCATATTTATTTTTATTCCAGTTTCCTTTGATGGTACAAAAAATGTTTTACGCTTGTTTGAAAACTGGCACCAGAAACAGCTTTCATCGTTACATGAGACTTTGATGAGATGTGACTTTGTTCGCATTATTTTTTTCTGAACCTTCCCATTAGAGAACCAACGAAACTATGGTCTTAATAGTTTGATTTTTTTAAGGAACTATATATATATATATATATACGACGTATAGATACGTCCATACGTTTGCTCCCTAAGCAAACGTGTGGACGTATCGCCTGATGGTAAGCGATTACCGCCGCCCATGGACACCCGCAGCACGAGAGGTCTTAGTGGAATAACGAGGAACATGTAGTCTCCATCACTCGGTGAAACACATCGCAATCGCTGTTTCATACCAATTTTCTGTGAGGCTGTGGTATTACTCCGGTCAAGCCACTCCATTCATGCCAAAGCGTGGCTCTTCCAATTATACTTTTAATAAAGTTATGCTTTAATAGCCAAATTAAGTTAAAATTAATTCGGAGTATACGTAAATGGTATATCAACGGAGGGGTAGGAGTAAATGTATATACAGCTAATATGTTTGAGCCTGCCAAAGTGGTGCCTCATGAAAAGCAAAACCCAAAGGTGGTTTTCTTAGCCATTGTGAATGCAGACAATGCAACAATATAGCATGGTGACTCACACTATGGTGGCCTACTGAGATATTTCTGTGTCATTAGGCCTCTGGTTTCGCGCTTACAAACTTACCAAGAATGGGACAGTCTCACTTAAGTTATTACTTATTTACTTTCCTATTGGAATCAAGTATTATTGCGATGAACCAAGCACTTTAGGGAGTAAGTAGGTGCAAACGTGGGGAGAATGCAAAAGTCATAGTCCCCTAATACTTAAAGTACCGGGGTGCGAGAATCTACCAGTGCGAGGTTAATGGAAGTGGGAGGGTAAAGGCGGCTATAGCCGTCTTTGATAATGACTTAGACGTCATTCCCTACCCGAAACTCACCACGAATAACATCGTAGTGGTGGGAATCCGGACTAAAGCCTGGGAAATCGCCGTAGTATCATACTACTTTGAGCCAGACAAACCCATAGGGCCTTATTTGTATCAGCTGACCTTACCGCACCGTCTCTCTCAATGCGGCGCTGGTGCTGTTCGGGTACTTCCTCTCGACCTGCGTATACAAGAAGCAGCCGCCATGTATACAGGAGAGGGTCGTCCAGGTTAGTACCGGAGGACCGGGAGATTGAGGGTGTGGTGAGATTTGCAGAAACCTCTCACCCGGCTAAGCAGGTGGCTTTGGGGTTCATATGCTTGGAAGACCAACAACTTGTGAACAGTAGAAACGTGCAGACAGTGCGAATATTCACTGACGGCAGCAAGATTGAGGGGAAGGTCGGAGCCGCATTATCCCTTTGGTATAATGATGGCGAAGCCCAGAAATTCAAACTTAGCCTCGCCGCGTACTGCACAGTCTTCCCTTCCAGGCGGAACTACTCGCTATTTGTAAGGCTGCAGAGGTAATCCTTAAGCACAAAGATGCTGGCTATGAATTGTATAGCGATTCAAGGTCAGCACTACAAGCGGTAGTGGATGGTGCCCCGCTCCATCCGTTGGCGTTTCGCGCTCGTGCAAACCTCGTCGCAGCCATTAACCAGGGCAAATCTGTATCTTTGTTCTGGATTAAGGCACATGCGGGACATCTGGGGAACGAGCGCGCAGACCAACTGGCGAAGGAGGCGGCATTGACGTCGCGTAGGCGGCCGGACTATGACCGATATCCGATTTCATACGTCAGGCGTCAAATCCGTATGGATTCGCTTGGTGAGTGGAATCGGAGGTACGTGTCTGGCGAGACTGCCTCCGTGACGAAGATGTTTTTTCCGAACGTTAGGGAGGCGTTCAAAGTCGTGAGACAAGTGAGACCGACGGGCGTGATTTCGCAAATCCTGACAGGGCACGGGGGGTTCTCCCAATACTTGAACCGCTTCAGGTGTAGGGAGAGCCCTTCGTGTAGCTGCAATCCAAATGTGGAACAAACTGTCCCCCACATGTTGTTGGAGTGTCCCATTTTTGCACTAGATAGATACAACCTAGAGATGGAAATAAATGTAAAACTGGAGAAAGAAAAGATATGTAAAATAATGATTGGAAAAAAAAAGAGACGATTTTTTAGAATTTTGTAAAATAGTAGCAAATAAAGTAATTTAAAGTAACAAAGATAGCTAAAAGAAAAAATGTTTAATTATATATTGTATATATATAAATGTAAGCATTTAGATAATAGAAATTATAAATAGCCATTAAGTTATGATTTAGAATACTATATGTAATAGAGTAAGATAAACAAAATGTAACTAGGCTAAGAAATAGCAATAAAATGCCATGAGTATCATCATTTTCCCATGCATGTACAGTAATATAAACATAAGATATAATATAAGGTATTTCAAAAGTGGGAGTCCCACCCACGTAAGTGTGCATGCAGTGCGAGAGGGACAAATGATAGACTGGAGTGAGACAGAGCACTAGATGTAATAAGGTCGCCAATCATGTTGGCGGTTAGTCAAAAAAAAAAAAAAAAACTTAAAGTAAACCTTTTCAGTTTATCAATGCCGCTATATATGAATACTATACTACTTATTTGGACAAACTAGAAATGAATTATTATTGACTAATTTTTAAGAGCTTGTATGTAAATGAATTCACTAAGCCAACTGTCCTTTGCGTGTTACCTAAACCTAATAATACCTAATACCATCCCGGCAATATTAATGAGGTTTCTTCTGCGTTCTTATTATCATAATATAATTTATATGGCTGACCTCTGGGGTCTACTTAAATAAATTACGTCTAACTAAGAGAGACCCAAGGCTTTGTTTGCGTGGCATTTGGTTGGTTTGTTGTCCTAACTTAACTGCCTTTGAAATTGCTGTGTTGACATCTGTGCTGTACTCCCGTATATGCAGTATTTATTAATAAGAAAAAAGCTGCTGAAATCTATGTATGAATATTTAGATATGCTTCTATAAAGGTAAGTAGAGCCATTCTGTTCTCAGCACGAACGGGCTAACTCAACCAGGGCCATACCACCCTTGCGAAGAGGATCAAGGTAAAACGACAGCATGCGTGCTGTCGTGTTTCGCGTAGGTGAGTGAGAGACCGGAGGTCCAATGATGCAAAAGCGTCTCGTTAGGCCGCCATGATGTGAGTCACCATGCTGCACTGTTGCATTGTCTGCATTCGCAATGAGGATAGCACACAGCATTGAGAGATAGCCCTGAGTATTTGATGCTATCTACAAACCGTTGGTGGCCCGAGGTACGTCAGAATTCCAGGGTTTTCCTTACTTCTGGGTTTTCCTGACTCCTAGTACCCGAGATGCCATGCGGAGTCGGTTCGAGTCCGACATGCTACCAGGAGGTGGTTTCCGAGGGGATTTCTACACGGGAGCAAAAGAGCACTGACTTCCCAATGGTGATTGCCATAGATGTTCATGACAACAATATCAGAAGACCTAAATGCAAAAATAGGTCAGAGAGATACGGTTAAATTATTACAAAATTTACTTAACATTTAGATTTAATTAATGAAAAAAATACAACAATAAGTGAATTCTAACAAAAGTGATGAACAACATACGTGCAAATAAAAAAAAGTAACAAAAACAACTATGACGTCACTCTTTCATTATTTTCTAGTTTTTGGTTTGTGATCGAAAACTATACCAAGCCTCTTTACAAATTCTTTGAACGTTAAGTACTTCCTGTATTGCCGTTTGCGGTACTGATTTTTGGACTTTACTGAACTCTTATGAACTCCCACTTTTGTGTTAATTTTTGCAGTTGTTACTTTGACTCTTTTCCCTCTTTGTCCAACGAAACCTGGCGCCATTGTTCTAAAACTTAGATGATATTTAGGCGCAGGGGTATTTAGTACTGGCAATATTACTTTACCACCTTTGAATTGTCCGCTCATAATGTTCCATGAAGAAAACACTGAAAAATATAGAATATTTCATTAGCTTTAAAACTATCACCACCCATAATAATAATTAGGTATATATTACTATAATAGAATTACGACGGTTGGTCTAAAATAATAAGTGTTTTGTCTAAAGTCCATAAAATCTCTGTTACAGATGTCTACGAAACCGATAAAGTAACTTTGAACAAGGGATTTTATTTTGTATCATCTATATTTTCATTCTTTTTGTTCAAATTTTATCACAAGTTAAGTATTCACACAACAAGTAAGAACACATTATAGATTAAAAAATTCCCCAACCCGTAACTGGCCAGCGTCGGGACGTATGGCCTTAACCCTCTCCTGAGAGAAGATCTGAGCCTAGCGGTGAGACATTATGGGTTGTGGATGAGATTAAAAAATTCACACATAAAATCTACCAAGAAAGATCTAGAATGTCACTTGTGACATGTACTCCAACAGAAATAAAGATATATTTTAAGGACTTTAGGTCCCACGGGCCATATCCTTAGTACCTGCCTATCTTGAGAGCGTCATTATATTTTAATATGTAGGATGTGTGAAATGGAACGTTAGGTGTGTGTGAGCGAAAGAGGAATATACTAAGAAAAGATGGAGGGCTAGGCGCTGGTTGAAAAGTGTAGTAAATTATAGTTATTGAGTTCTATGTAAATTAGAAGGATTTAAGACGAGATTGTGTATATATATTTTACATTGTATTATTTTACAAAAAAATCCCGTAAGTATATATACTATATATCTATATATACATATAGAAGAGGAAGGTGACCGACTAAGATACCCAGAGATCAACGCATAGTCCAAACCGTTTAACCTAGAATCCTGATATTTTGCATGTAGTTTTTTATATAACGTAAGTGAGTGCTAAGAAAATAATTTTAGAAATGCTACCCCTAAGAATTTAAAATAGGGGATGAAATATCTACTACTGCGCGAATGAATCCGCGGGCATAAACTCGTATAAAATGAAGAAATAAGAAACATAATTGAAGTGGCCATAACATTCTTACAGATATCTGCATACAAACATTGAACAAGTCGTCAAGTTGTTATGAGAAAACCATTTTGGATTAAAATAACAACCTGACAATAGTATGTTTATGACAGCTGATACGATAATGAATAATAATTAATATTTTGTAATTCGATTGATGTGTTTTAAGAGTGATATGATAGTAAACTGAAGAGAGCAGAAAAACTTGGAACAAACCCTTTACCAACCTCTCTGGTACCAAAACCTCCTCCTTAAGGAGATGCCTATGTCACGCAGTGGACTACTAAAGGCTATTGATGATAATAGAATCATTATCATCATCTCAGCCAAAACACGCACATTTCCGGAAAATGTCCTCCCTGAAAGATTTCCATAACCACCGGTCCCGTATTATTATTTATAGAACTTATTTAGAGACATCGAGATCCTTTGACAATAAAGTATAGACAGACTACTTTTACCACGATAACTACACACACGTGGAACGAGTTAGCAAAAGCAAGCCATAAAATGTTAGTGATTAATTTCAGTGTTCAAATGTTTTTAGTTTTATTTGTGTTGTATATAACTCAGTGCGCTCGCCTCAGGCGGTAACAATATCAGTTCGACTGTTGAGTTCTGCACGCAATGCTTGAGTAAATACTTGTACTAGTTTTATGAACAAAACATAAACAGAACAGTGATTATTTCATAAAAAAATTGGTTCAAAACTCTATTTACTGCAAGTATTTCACGTCGATTTTCTTTCTACAATCGCTAACGCCTGTATTATGTTGTATTATTGGCTAACGTTTTATTTGGCCATATTTTTTTGGTATATGATAGTATTCCAATAACGTTTACTTTTGTAGAATGTCAACTGAGCTAAGGATCCTGATAGCTATGGCGCCCGTTGCTACTACTACTGGTCACCAGTAAACGTAGTAGTTGTTTCCGTTGGTGACAAGGGGACACAGTCACCGGTTGCTACTTCAGGCCACTATTCGTCGCTTGTTTTCCGTCAGTCTCACAATGGACATCGTGGATAGATTGTGTCGCACACAAAATACGGACACCGCAACTCTCCGTTTGCGCAACTCAGTACAATTGTAAGGATATTTGTTAATGTTGCTTGTGTCTACAATGACGACTTTTAGTTTCCAGTTATCGACACTGAACAATTTTTGATCGTCATGAGTATGTGTTAATTGGAAGCAACTGGACACACAAAATATTTACGTTTGCGCACAGAGTGAATGATTTCATGTTAGTTCTATAGAAATCAAATATAGATAGTTTGTATCTTTTTGTTATTTTAGAATGCTAGATTTGTGTTAGATTACTGATATATATTTTTGGAAACACATACATATTATACATATAAAACACACAAACTTTGAAACAAATATTTGCAGATCATACAAACATTTTTATAGAACGAGAATCGAACAAAGTGGCGTGCAATTGGAGAGGCCTGTGTGCAGATAGGCTGATGATGATTATGGTACAAACATTTTGTCTTATCCAGGAATCGAACTCGAAACTTCGAGCACAACAGTCCCAGATGCTAGCACTGCGCCACCGAGGCAGTCAAAATATATATACATATACTTTAAAAATATGAACAAATTATTTTGAACTTAAAAAAATGATAAATAAGTAGAAAAATTTTGACCTCACTAAAATCTTGACATATTTGCCGGAGCTACACTTTAGTCTAATGCTAGACATTGGTATCTCCTTAGTAAAGAAGTTTTGATCTAATGTACCACTTTGCCCATTTGGGTTGGTTTTTTTTATGGAATAGGTGGCAAACGAGCAGACGTGTCGTCTGATGGTAAGCGATTACCACCGCCCATGGACACCCGCAACACGAGAGGAGTCACAAGTGCATTGAGGGCCTTGGGGGGTGGGGACTCCGGTACACAGCGCAGGCACTGTTTCACACCGGTTTTTTATGAAGGCGTGGTATCACTCCGGTCGAGCCGTCCCATGCATGCTGAAGCGTGGCTCTCCCACGTCTAAAAGGTTAAGGGTATGTTGCAAGTATTCCTTCTTTTTATCACGGTATTTTCCTGCAGTTTGTTACCTTAGTCACGAAACGCATTAGATGAATAGGAATGGCAACAATCGTATTTCAATCCGTCAGCCACGCCCAATGAAAATAAAATAAATAAAAATCACAAACCGCTCATAAAATCCAGAGATTTAATAGTTGCTTCAGTAGTTAACTTCTCATTTGCGCTTGCTCTGCGATACACAACCTGGAAAACATTCACAATTACATTAGATTTACCTGTAAGTTTAATTAAAAGTAACCGACTTTTTTAAGCTTGATCTTAAGTTTTATCCCACTACGGCAAAGCCAAATTCGTAATAACGACCCCAGTTTTTTTATGGAGTTCGGGCAAACGAGCAGACGCGTCGCCTGATGGTAAGCGATTACCGTCGCCCACGGACACACGTCACAAGTACTTTGCCGGTCTTTGGGGGATGGGGGGGGGAGAGATGGGGTATGGGCCTCCGGTATCCTCGCTCACTCTGTGAAACACTGCCTAAGCACTGTTTCACACCGGTTTTCTTTGAGGTCATGGTATCACTCCGGTCGAGTCGGCCCATTCGTGCCGAAGCGTGGCTCTCCCACGGTGGGCTACTAAAATTTTGGTTTTTACGTGGTCGGCTTTTAAAACCCAAATTCATAACCCATAGTTATAAACGTATAGCCAACGAAATAATTCTTGAGCCATGAAGGGTTTTAATACCCTAACCTGTGTCTGCTGCAGTTATTAAATTTCAATATAGTCATAATTCCAATTATATAAAGTGATAAGTTGTTTTATTAGCAACTGAAAACTAAACTATAAGGCGATATAAATTTTCAACACAAATATAAAACATGAAAATAATAATTATTAAGTCGCACATAGTTTTCATTTGACACCTATTTCAGTTATATAAACTTTTTACTTATTTTTCTTTTTGAAAAGACAACTCCCGCTTTAGGAATATACATTCCTGTGTTACGGGGATCTTTACAAACATACATGAAACGGACACAAAGTACACCCAGACTTAGATCAACAATTTATGGATCACACAAAGTGTTGTCCCACGTAGGATTTGAGCCCACAACACACTTGGCGCAGTAGGAAGCGGTGTGGCGACCACTGAAACCACCAGGCCAACCGTGTAGTCTTGAAATAAAATGAAATAACCTGAAAAGTTTGTTCTTTTTAATGCGCCAATCTTAGGAACTGTAGATTCAAAATCTTTTTTTTTGCTGAATACTTTTTTGTAGAGAAAGTCTAGAAATCATTATGCTATGAGCAATAGGAGCGCAGCATCAGTGAAAAATGACACAAAAATGAGGTAATTTCTTTCTGAGAAATCAGACAAATTTGCAAAGGTCTGCCAGTTGTTAAGTTTGGCTAATTTCATTTAAGTATTTCTTTATATATATAAATTTATTACAATACAAGGAACTGTGGTTTCAAGAATAGTTAATAAAAGTTCTTACTTAACTAAACTCACCTTTTTGTCTGTCGCTGCCACGTAGCATGAATTTATTGAACTAAAATTCCAAGATGATAATGCGATATAAATATATATATTAAGATAATTCATTGTGGCAAAACCTCTCCAGTCCACTGAAGACTGATAAATAAATGTCCGAAACAGAAGAGTGCTGCTCAAAACTTCAAAAGATTCAACAGGAAAACATAATAAACCGTTAACAATAGCCGAATGTGAATTTCACGCTGATACAAAAACAACATATAAACCTTACTTTGTTTCAATCGTTTCTCAATAGAGCGGTCTTTCGTTTGTCAAGTGGCTCTCCCACGACATACCGCAAGAGGCCATTACTCCGGCGCATATGGAAAGCAGCTACAGAGAAAACATGTGCATATTAATACTGCTTTCTAACAAAAAAAACAGAATTCAACCTCTCTCCTCCTTAATTCTGGAAGGAGAGACTGAGAGGGAGAAAAGAAAAAAATTGTTGAATTAAACTGGTTATACTTAATGACTATTTCAATGATGTAATTTTTTAAACCTCTTAAAATTCGGACTCTTGGCTCCTCAAAGAGCTACATTTTTTTCTTTTTATAAAAAGGCAACTCCCGCATTAAGAATATACATTCCTGTGTCACGGGGATCTTTACAAACATACATGAAACGGACACAAAGTACACCCATTGACTTACCATTGAGGCTACTTATTTCAAAACAAATTATTCCAATCAGGATTTCAATGGCAACTACCGTTTAGTGAGGAAGGTCTTCAAATATAAGCAAGTTTCGAGTCAAAAACCATGCAGAAGTGTTACAGAAGCACCTAAATATAATTATTATTTATTTTACATTTTAAAAAGTGAAAAAGCTAGAGATTGTAAGAGATTATATCCCCCAAGGCCAGTAACGCACTTGTGACGCCTCTGGTGTTACAGGTGTCTATGGGCGGCGGTAATCGCTTACCATCAGGCGATACGCCTGCTTGTTTGCCCACCTATTCCATAAAAAAATATAATAAGAATTTTGGTAAAAAATTCTGCAAGTGCCAGTGCAAATAATTGACTTTAAAATAAAATTGATCAAAACTGCAATTTAGACCTGAGAACACAAGTACACATTTCAATCTTAATACTCAGGTTATTAAAAAGAGGAAAGATAGTTCATTGACCCTATAGTAGGAAAAATGTATAAATACGACTTTAGCTATAGTATAGTGAATTATTTCTGAGGATCTTTTGGGATATCCGAGTCTTTTAAAAATTCAAGTTTGATGAGAATGTAGGGGATTGACAGGGCCAGTAACACAAATGTTAAAAAGTATATACTTGAAACAAGTTGTGGACGTCGAGCGCCGTCAACAATATTTTTTTGCAGATCAATTTTTGGCACAGTTAGAGTATATAATAAAGAAGCAAAAAGTTTAAAAGAAATAACATTTTTTATATTAGTTAAAGTCGAATGATGACGGTTTTGACGATAAAAAGAAGCCTGTCCTTCTCCAATGTCAAGTCCAATCCAATCTCTTTACTGTAATTTATTTAAATCGGTTTAGCTATGAACGCTTAACATATAGACAGAGCTACTTTTGTATTTATAATATTTAGTATGGATAGTCGACCCGTTTTACCACACGGCATTTTTAGACAATTTAAGGGTATTATGACAACTACTTAAAATGAAAATGTCTTAAACAATACTTACTTTAATAATGTATTGGTTTCAACTACCATGATCACTTACACTTGACGAGATATTGGAATAAGATTATTTACCGTGTTCATCAGTCCATCCGTGGGTATGGTACATTAACAGTATCGAAATATTTGAAATTAATCTAAAGTAATCCTAAAAAATAGTGTTTGTCTTCCGTTTATAAATTCATTATCATCATCTTGGTCGAACAACATCTGTTACATGGCATACAATATTAGGCTGATAAATTCAATATTTCTTTAGAAGCCTCACATTCTCTTTTACTTTCGTTGAGTATAAAATGGTTTTAGTCTGAACATTTGACACTACATATTGACACTTATTTTTTCAATTAAAACTAACGCAAAATTTACAATAATAATTATGAAATACTAAATTTAAGTATATATATGAAATAATTAGATTTATTTCACATACGAATAAAAGAAACAGAAATCTATAAGAACCAGTGAATATCCGTACCTCGATTTCCAGCTCTGGCTGTTTATTTCCTATTAAATTTGATTTAATTAAGCTCAACAAGATCAACTAGTTTTTTGCCCGACTGCGAAAGAAGGGGCCTTATGTTTTTCGAGTGTATGTATCTATGTGTGTATTTTTCTTTTGCATGCCCTAGAACCTAAGCGGCTTGTGGTATTTTAATATAAGTGGTGTCAATGTATTTGCCTTTGACTTGAGAATGATACTGGGTACATCAAAATAAAAAAAAAAGCAAAAAAGAATATTAAAAAAGAATTTTTTTCATCTTTTCAGTTCTTCAATGAGTATAATAAATATTGCACATATTGACGTAGTCGGGTATTTTTAAAAATAATTCGTTACTTGTTTGTGATAAATGTATAATCAAAATCTATTTTTTAGGTCATGTTAAAAATAATAAGATACAGTCAATAATAATTTGCTTTTACTAAACTACTTAAATGAACTCACTAACATTAAAATGAAATATAAATACAACCGACCTCGATTTTTTTTATTCGTCATCTGTCATTTTTGTTCTTCTAATTTCTTCAAAGGTGATATAAATTAATCTTTATAGTCATCCCTGATACAAGACTCCCCAGTTCTGGTGTATCCTTTAGGACAGTTTTTTACATATGTGGTAGTACGATTGTCAGGCGAGACGGTAGGAGACGGTTCTTGAGATACTGATAACATTACTCTTTTATTCTGTGCATAGATGTCAAATGTTATGTTTGTAATTGGTACATGTGTATAACGGCTTTCTACCATCAAGTTAACGGTCAAACCTTCGGGGGGCAGCGCAAATTTCATATTGTCCGGTTCATTTGTTTCAGTTTTCGTAGTAACAAGATCATCGTCTTCATTAAAGTGTTTTTCAGATAACACTGATCAAAAATCAAACATTTTCATAAGAATCCATAGATTTATCAGGAGAAATTTCAGAATAAAAACATTTTAATTATATTATTATGTAACCCATATTTACTAAATATTGTGTAAATTACAAAATGAACAGGTTTTTTTAGTAGCAATAAGCATAAAATATATAATTTAATTTTATTAATAAGAGATATTTTAGATAATTGAGATTAGACGTGAAAAGCCCAAATTATTTGGTAGAGCCCATACCATACAGGCACAAAAATAAAGAAGAATTAAGATATTTGTACATGTATTAAGAAATGTATTATATCCATTTCAATGTAGATATTATTTGTGCTCAGATTTTAATAAAAGCAGATGGAACATATTGCGTTAAAGGTTTTTAATATTTGTTTGTTTTTATTTTAGAAATATTAAATCATTTACTAAAAAAATTTCTAAAAACGACTTCGAATTTCTTGAACACAGTTATATGAAGTTTTTCATTAATGTATTGAATAAATCCAAAACGAAAGATAAGTTTTTAGATCTTTTTTAAATTAAATATTAGAGACAAGTAATTACCATGTTTAAAAGGTTTATAACTTGTACAATTAATACAATTTATGACTCCACACACGCAAAATAAAAAATTCAAACCAGCAACCAAAGCTTATTCAATTTTAATAACCGGGGTCTTATGGAACCGTATCACCAAATTTATAAAAAGAAACAAAACCACTAATAGTTTAATTTAAATAAAAACAAGAGGTCCAAAATTATTGTATTCCTTATTGTCGGTTTTTCTGCTGCCTTCAAAAACGACTTCCGTAGGGAATATAAAAGTAGAATTCGAAGAACCTGAAAAAATAGGTATATCTTAACATTGCATATATGTACGTCAAAAATTTTCACTAATCGACTCTAATTTTAAATTCCCACGGCATACAATACGGTCGGTTATATATAATACGTTTTGTTGATAAGACTTATCAATAGACCGTATTTTCTATATTTACGGGGAAATGACGCAGGGACACCACAAATTGTTTGAAAGTTCAACCTGCGGCTACTACTGGTTCAACCTGAGGACCTGGTGTGAGTGCATTTTCGATGATCTGCTTTTTGGTCGGTGAGCGCATATTGCGCTGTCGTTGGTCTAGACTATAATACGAGTACGATCGTATGCAGTAAGTGTAAGTAAAAATACGTATGCCAATAGCAACTCCGTCCACATTATCAGAAATATTCTCACAGTAGGCTCTCTGGTCAAAATGTTAGTCACTTAAAAGTAATGTAAAGTGACTTTGAGATGCAAGCGTTAATGTCCGCATACAGACTTAATAATTAAATACAGTAAAAGCTTCTTATTCGCGCACTATTCGGGGATTAAAAAATTCCGACCCAGTTCCTATATTCACGGTTAAAAATCTCTTTATTTACAGCTTCAATGGGTATTTAAATAGGTATTAATAAAAATCATTCGGTATCATTTGTAAGTTCCTCGCTGATCTAGTGGCTAGCGTAAGCGACTGCCGATCAAGAGGTCTAGGTTTGAGTCCCGGGTCGGACTGGTTTTGGGTTTTTCTTACAAACAATTCTTAACATCGGCCCCGAGTACAATATGGCCGTGTTTCCCGCCATAGGTCCATAGGCCATAGTTTTTCTATAGAGCGACTGGCATCAGTGCCAGTCGCTCTATAGAAAAACTGATTTTCAGGTAAGACCGGTTGAACTAGTAACCGACCCCAAATAATCTAGGGAACAATGAAGGCCAAGAATATGATTCAGTATTCTTTGTGAACGCGTCGGCAAAAAAACTAATAAAAAAGTTAAATAGTCCTCACCTTAAACCTTAAATAGCCCTCCTTACTTTGTCTAAGTGTATTGTTAAATGCTATCGGCTTTTCCTTTGTCATAAGCCGCCTTCGCTGTGGTCGACTTTTTACAAGAATGTAAAATGAATAAAAATTTTACTTAAAGCAGTCTTATCACTCAATTCCTATTCCTAATTTTTAACATTAACTAAAATTAATTAATCTGTACGAAATTAATCTGAAAAAATAAAATAATGAATTCAAGGAACTTTTAAAAACTGCTAAGCAAGAAAAAAATACAGTTTCTTCAAGTCAAGCTAAGCCTTAGCCTGACGATAATAATTAAACTAAATGGTCGAAGAATTTTAATAAATAGGTTTTAATGTAAATATATTTGTTTATATATTCCATATTCACGGATTCTGCATTCGCGGCAGATTTACGGAACATATCTCCTACGAATAAAGAGCTTTTACTGTATTATCACGGAAAGCAAAAAGGAATTAGTAGAAGTTTTGAGAATTTATCTATTTAAAAAGTATGAAATTAATTCTATTCAAGATAAAATGATCATCAAATATGTATTCCAATTATTAGGTATTTAACAGAAATATGAAAAAACAAAACGGGATGAAAACAAGAGAAAACAGTAATAAAATAAAAACCAGGTTTCGGCAAGTTTTAGGAAATCTAAAAATTGAAGCAAATCCATTCAAAGATCAAGTTGTTCTTAAAAATGTACATTTAATTACATACGAGTTTAAGGGGGCAAACTATTTGATGTACAAAACCATTATTTTAATTCAATCACGTTTTTTGTTCATAAGACAACTTTCATAGTATAAACCGCAAATGATGGTCTCATAAGCAACACTTTAGCCAAGTATTTCAAAGAACTTACGGATCTCGGCTATAGTTAATCTGATAAAAGACACCTTTTGTTTTATTTCAAGTAAAATAAAATGAAAAGAGGAATACCAGAGAGAAGAAGTGAAACGATTTTTCTGGAGGTGGAAATGTCAATTATGATTACAGTAGGTATAAGTTGGCGGAGTGGAGAAGGTGAATGAAGAATAATACGAACAAGGGAATAAATGCAATTGACGCAGTTGAATAAAAGATATTCTATCACTTGAAAAACAAATTGAACGCAAAATTTTATTGCATTTTATCTTTAAAATAGGTAATTTAATAAACAAATATTATTAAATAAATATAATTCAATAAAAAATAAAATAAAGAAGTAAAGTTTATGAGTTTGTAGAGGATGATCTCTGGATCTACTGAATCAATTTTGTGTTTTGTTTTTTACCAATAGTAAGCAATATTATATATGTTAAATATATATTTATGAATGTCAGGCGTTATATCTTAACCAAAAACAAGTGATTAATTGAAAGCCTTTTTAAAAAACAAGCTTTTATTACCTGTTGATAAAAATATATCTCAAACCCTTTCATTTCATTTGCCCATATTGGGTGCGCCGCCATTTTGTTACGACGTCCATTTTGGAGTAATACCGATTATATATAATTGCATTATCATCAGAACTAAAGGTATATTTCAAATTGCAGATCAATCGGAAAATGGGGCAGTGGATCAAATTTAACTTGCAGGATTTGATTACAGACAAACATCGGGACAGGTGAAACTAAATAATAATAAAAAAATAAAAGCTTGTAAAATAAACGTAGTGAGCACGGGCCATCTACTATATACATAAAACCAAAAAAGTTAAGCCTATATTCCAGACTACAAAATATTTAAGCAATGACAAAATGGTTTTTAAAAAAATGTTATATTTCTTACTTTGTTCTGTAGAAGAAGACACTTTTTCATTTCCTGAGTTTACCCAATCTTTTATTGCCTTGTACTTCGGATGTAATAACAGCGGCAGAGTAACCCTAATATCGCTCGCTGATTTTCTGGACATATCATTTAAGAATTTTTCAGAGTCTTTTGGCGATGACCAGATGTATGGCAAGTGAGTAGTCATAGCTCTTAGTGCCTTTCGTTCTGAAATAGAATTTTTTTATTCAAAAATAGAAAGATGCTATATTGAGTTTTTTTTGTATGTATTAACACGTGATTGGTTCAATACGTACATGTTATATTCTATGTATAATATGTATGTATTTACAAAAAAGTACCTATGTATTTATATCAGTAGTCTAGAACCTTAGCTTTGCTTAGTTTGGGACTAGAATGGTGTTGTGTGTGTTCAATGTCCGAAAATATTTATTTATTATTTAATAATACAAAAAATGGTTCAGATGATAATTGTCGCGAAAATCAAGTGAATATAACAAAAAATAAACAAATAAATCATATATATAAAAATGTAAGGCAGTATACTTATAATAATTTAAGTTGTTAAAATTTTAATCGCTTGTAAAAGGGAGGTGGTTTCGACTGTGAAACGATTATGATATTTTTTTTATATGAAACATTTCAGCTTTCGTCGAAAGTTGTCGTTCGTTTAAAATGACGATTTCAATTTGTTCATCTGACTTTCGCCTAACTACACTCTTCTTCAACCTTCATCCAGATATAAGATAAATATCTTCGATGGCTTCAAGGGTATTGATATCATAATAATCCTTTTGATTATTTTTTTTCGTTACGACGGGGTTTGTGACCTCAGAAGCGTACCACTTTTCCTGTAGGACTGTATTACCACAAGATCATAAAAAAATAGGTTATTTTTAATTTGGTGATTAAATGAACTGCAACGTCACTCATCATCTTAAGTCGGCTTATTTAAGCAATATATATGTATCATGATTGGTTTAAAATACTTACTGAGTGCTGGACCAATTCTTTTCTCCCTGACGGGTCTCTTGATAGCGTCTACTATAGACCCCCACGTGACGCTGAAGGCTCTCTAGAGTAAAGCGTGTATTATTTTTATTATACATCAATATATAAATTTACGTGATTAACTAATTTACATCTTTGGCGCCGAATCAAAATTACATAAGTTTAACAACTTAGTTGTTATAGTTAACTAAAAGAGGTTTATTAATGTATTCTGTTCAGTTCATTCGACGGTTCTGGAGAGGCATATGTGGTGGATGATGATGGTACATTTTTATTAATTTAATGGATACTATTTTAATACCTGATACCATATAACAGCTCGGAGTTTGGAAGTTGGGGAACCCCTATGCCTCGGTGAGCACTTATAGCAATCTGTCTTGCGCCTCATCTCTCCCCAATCGTGCCTATTAACCATCGCATTGCATTATGAGATAGAGAAGGTGTAGAGAGTGTACCTGTTTTTGCGTACACACTTGTACACTATAATATTTCCTGAGTCGTTGGCTGATCTATCTCCGTTAATAGTGGCCGCCGTTGCCGTAATCGGCTAGGAGAACATCATCATCATCATCATCATTGTTATTACTATACAAAAGCCTAAGGATATACTTCAGGAAGAGATGTCTATGTCCAGCAATGGACTGGTAAAGACTATTGAATGATGTGATTCTTGTAATACGGTAGTTTGGTTACTATAGTTATTTTGTTAATATAGTTTGTTTGGAGTGGTATAAAAATCGCTTGTACACTGAATGAGCTCCTGTGGTTTGAATTTAACTAATTTGCGGTCCATGATTAAGGTTTGGGTTGCCAGCTATTTGAGTCGGAAAAGAAGTTCTTTCCCATCACATTGAATATCAGCTTTTTGTAAATTTCTGATAATTTTTCACTAATTTCTATCTGGTATGATTGATCTAATAAAAATATTCCACTTTTTTTCTAGCTTTTGATAAGCACTAACATATAAGCAAGGGTTATGAATACAATACACATCTGATGAAGTTCAGATAAATGCCAACTGTTTAAATTGATTCTAAAAAGAGTAACTTTTTTCAAGCAATGCATAAAAAGGAGTCTTACCTCAATCGAAGCAAAAAAATCCTTAACATCTGCTTGGCCATCATGTACAAAATACACAACAATAAAACACAAGATGAAGAGAGGCCTCATTCTACGTCCACCGTAGAGAAAGTCTTAAATGCAAAGAAACTTGGAACAATAGTTCGTAATATTGACTACTTCCTTGTATAAAAATATAGATAGCGTATTTTTTATTCACTACCTTTGTAAGGTGTAGTAACATAGTTCGGTGAAAGTAATACTATTCATAATACTACTAACTTGCCTACTTTTGATTTACTGCGTGAAGTCAAACAAAAGTATAAAACATATAATAAGGTTCCGTAGTAATCAAAATAACGTACCAGTTACTAGTTTTAGTATTTGGCTTATCCACAGAGCAATAAATTTGGGTTGATAATTTAGCAAATATCTATAGAAATGCAAAAACTAGGATTATGGGATGAACAGCTTCAAAACCAAATGATTAGTGTTTAACTACAAAAAAAAAGTAAGAAGCATAAAACTCGAATGTACGTACTCTGATAAACAGCACAAATTTACAATAAGCAATTTTTACATTTGCATGAATTTGTTGAAACACTTTGCAGTAATTCAAACAAACTATATATGGTACATTAAGTAACTTTTAAAACGTGAACTATGGGAAATTAAAGGATTTTCGAGCGAAACCTAAGATTTATCAATTTTCATACCGTTGTCTTAAGGTCGCGGGCGCTATACAATGGCACGGTCAGAGGTGTGATAATATAAGTTAGCCGCCATTCTCCGCCAGGCCCATTCCATATTAATCCCTTGATAAGAACGCGCCGATTCCCGCTGGTCCGCATCCGCTGACTACCCGTCCGCAGCCTCAATGGTTTTATTCTATAATAATCTTTTGTTTCATATCTTATCCACCGTTCATTTGTCAAACCTTAGGATCTCTCTCTACAGAAGCAGTAATAACTGGGTGAATGCCTCACTAACTAAGCAAACAAATAATGCTTAACACTAGTTTTCTGTGATTTGATAGACATAAATTTTTAATTTGATTCCAAAACCCTAATACATGGTAAACGGAATAATACTGTAAAAACAAGATGCGTTAAATCGTTGTTCTTATCGTATGGCGTTGTAAGACATAATTGATATCAGTAATTGGAAAATTATTTCCGCAATTAGTATCTACTGGTATCATTGCAATATCACATTTTAGTTTAATTTTTTCAACCATATTGAGATCTCGTCGTAACTTGAGGAGCACGCTAAGCAGTCGATCCCGATTTTCATTTGAACATCTTTAGCAATCTTCAATCAAATTTCTGATAACAATCTTTCTACAGAATTTCGATATTGTTTATTATTTAGGCTATGGACGTTGATGGCTATTCGCAAGAATCGTATTTCAACCGTATCATAGTAGACCGATCCCAACCTAATATGGGGGCTTGGAGCTTGGAGGAAAAAAACCTATTATTTTTCTATTACCATAACTTATGCTTTATATTTTCTTTCCAAACACAAATGACAATTCAGTGATTTTAGGAATATTATTTAATGTTCCACAAGAATGGCGTATGAACTTACAAGAATCATAGCCTACAAAGAAAACACGTCACATTTTGGTGTAATATTTATAAATCGCTAGTAATTGTACTTTGTACTACTTTGGCATCTGATATAATGTTTTAACATTTAAAATGTCTTTATATAAACAGTTTAATTGAATTTGTTTATTTCCAGTGGTATAATACCATTAAAATATCTTATTGTTCACCATCATGCAAAATTTTATTAACATGTACTGCAGTAGAGGCATTTCAAAACTCTAAATTTACAGTCGAAATTATTATAATACACTAAATTATTAGTTATGAAGGTATTTTTTACTAAATGTGTGTATTTTTATGTTTGTTACAGCGTCTAGATATTGTATAACAACGGTACACTTAAAATTTCCAAGTCAGATGGTTAACCTACAACTCGAGCCAGTTTTACAACTTGCTGATAAAGATAGACTAATTTAAACTTATCTGCCAGATAACTACAGATTTTAGGTTCACAAATCTAGGACATAAACATTATGACATAATGACTAGAATATCTGTTAAATAGTGCTACATACCAAATAACTAGCTGAAACTTTATAAGAAACTAACCGTTAGTAGTAATAACTGCGGAAATCGCCACATTATTCCTTTAGTGTGGAGTATCGGGTGTCCCGTCTCTCCAACACAAAGGGAGGAAGTTCCGACCGGCAAGGTGATGGTATGAAGTGGGCCATTGCCCAACGGTTGATGTTGGATGTTGATGTGATTGTATTTATGCTAATCGGCGTTACAGCTTCTATTGCGCGATTTAGGATTGGTAGTTTCTTCGTTTCCTTACTCCGTAATTCAACTTCAATTTTCAGTAGATGGCGCTGTAGTGTGTTTCTATTTGTGTTATATACGGAAATCGCCACAACAACAATATCTTCTATTATATGGCACAGTGTTAGCGAATGCGACTGCTGTGCAAGAGGTCTCGGGTTCGATTCCTGAGTCGGATCAAA
The DNA here is from genome assembly GCA_003709505.1 of Hyphantria cunea. Taxonomy (NCBI): domain Eukaryota; kingdom Metazoa; phylum Arthropoda; class Insecta; order Lepidoptera; family Erebidae; genus Hyphantria; species Hyphantria cunea. Next base: position 419,404 of record PKRV01003037.1, read on the forward strand.
TGTTTGTATGATCTGCAAATATTTGTTTCGGAGTTTGGGTGTTTTCTATGTATAAAATGTAAGAATTTAAAAAAAAAATATATAAGTATTAATATCAGCTATCTAGTACCCATAGTACAAGCTCTGCTTAGTTTGGGACTAGATGGTTTTGTGTGTTAAAATGTCTGAACATATTTATTTATTTATTAAAGATCCTAAGACAATAAACCATTTTCATACTTATAGGTTTGGTATAATTTTCACTAGATCTTCTTTTTTTTTAACGTCAGAGTATAAAGCTGTAAATTGCGTTTTTTGCTTTATCTTGTATATTGAACTGTCGTTATTGGCAGGCATTATATTATGAACTAAACAGGAAGCTAGCTTTTCCTGACTCAACTAAGTTTCAAGACCAACTAGCGAGTACTTTGTACGAAACCTTACATAGATCGATTTCTTATATATTTTTGGAGATACAAACTACATACATGTACATTTACGGTGATATGTGACCTATCAAAGTCAATGCCCTAATCGTAGGTTTCATCATCATCAGCTTATCGCAGTCCATTGCTGTACACCAGGTTAAATGGTAGTGAACGCTCCCAGTCATGACGCTCAAAAAGTTCCGAGAAAAATAAAACTGCTTTGGAATTTAATTCAAATTTAATCAGAAGTAGTTTTGAAGAAATGAATATATGATGAACCCACTAACCTTCACAGTCCTCCAAAGAGAGAAAAAAAAAATAAACTGAACCTAAACACAAAAGACATAAAAACGTAAACTTATTTGACGAAGTCGCCCAAAGTGTGTCGCGCTTTTTATAAAAGCTTAAAACAATATTTGACAGTTCATACTGCACAAGTTTTTTTTTTTTTTTATATTTAAGCTGCCAAAATGACTCTGCCTTGCCTGATGGAAAGCATGAGCAGAATCCAAGAGTGGTGGTCACCATCCTCAATGCGAAAAAGAACAATGCAGCATGGTGACCCACACTATGGCGGCCTGGGGGGAAAGGGGATGGTGAGGGGGATAGGGGGCGTTGGATTGGGGTATGGGCCTCCGGTATCCTCACTCACTCGATGAAACACAGCGTAAGCGCTGTTTCACACCGGTTTTCTGTGAGGCCGTGGTATCACTCCAGTCGAGCCGGCCCATTCATGCCGAAGCGTGGCTCTCCCACGGCTCAAACACACACAAGTGAGAGACAATGACTTTCTTTCTTTTATATTTTGATAATCCTTATAAACAAGGTTCGCTCTGTTATTAATCGATGGACGTCAGACTTCATTATCAACGTATGAGTTTTTAAATCAGTATCCTTTGAACATAATTTGTATAATAAAAAACATGAAATGCTGTTGGTTTACTTTCAATTTCCGATATTAACTTTGATCACTGACCTTGCTCAGTGCTCAAAATTTGTTCATAATTCAATGTTTTGAATGTTTTTATCTTTAAGCTATTTGTGGTATGAAACAAGGTTTATTGCCAGGATAACTTCAACTGTTACATTCTTTTTGTCTTATGAATTCAAATAGTATAATATTTATAAACGATTCTTTTTAAGGCACTATTGTATATTATATTTTTACTTTTTATGTGATCTATAATTAAAGAACTTAGAGATATTTTCTTAAAAAGTGGATGATCAAATTTATATCATTTCCTTAAAAATAAAAATTTACATCATAATTAAAAATGCCAAATTTATCATAGTAATAAAGCACTTTGTTCAAGTGCGAGAATTTCTTAAAGCAATAATTATTTGATATCGTTCTAGTTTTTCGTCATCATCTCACGCTGCAAAACCCGCTAGAGACTATTGCGTATCAAGCTCCACGGGAAGAAGTTTGAGGCGACTGTAGTAACAGGTAACCCATCACTTATGTTGTAACGTATATCATAAAAAGTATTGAAAGAGTATTCATAAGAGTAAAATATTGACAACTTTTGTCAACATTTTCTGTCGAAATAAATTCATCTATGTTTACATTATTCAAAATTCCACATTACTCCGTATATGATATTTACTTGGGTACTAAGAATTCTCTTATTTTTTCTGTCGATACTTGAGCAAATATGTCCAAGATTACATAGACGAGGGTTATAGAAATCTGTACATTTATGTCTGGGGAGTGACGCGACGGTTCTTGAGTTGGGAAGTCGGAGTGTCGCCGACACCACTTGAGTACAAGTTGAGCTGACTCATAAGATGAGGTACACCGAGGCACGACCTAAAAAAGCTTTTTAAGTATGATTTATATATTTACTAAGCACGAAAAGTAAAATAAAATTAATAATAAAACTTAATTAGAAACATGCTTTGCGCATAATGAAATACTTACATTGCCTCGGTAAACACGTTAAGCCGTCGAACATCTATGGCAATCGTTACTCGGTAGTCAGTGCCCATAAATATGCCGATTACTAGTTCAACCATCGAATTCTGTTTACCATCAGGGCTGCGGAGGTCCGAGGCTAGTCACTCCGTGAAAATACTAATATTCTGGTAAAATCTGTTGAATTAGTAGCCAACTCCAAATAACCTTGGGTATAATAAGGGATAGAAAGGCGATAATTTATATAAATACATCATCAACATCATCAACAGAGGAATAAATGCCTTATTATGCAATTCTTTTCATTTACAAATAAAATTCTTTACTTTGCGAGCCTTAGTGTACACTAAGATTCACAAAGTAGCTAAACCTTTTGAAAACCGTTTTTGCTTAAACAAATGAGATAAAAACATAAAATATACTAATTTTTTTTATACTCTCTACTACTTGATTGATGGGCTTGAATTGTAGTATTAAAATCACTTGTACATATTCTATTTTATTTATGTTACGTTATCTACGAAGAATGTCTGAATTAGAAACAAATGTATCCCAAAATAATTGTAATACTATTACGTCATTAGTTAGAGTATAAAAGGAACAAATAGAAAATAACTAACACATAATGGGTAATAGTAAAATACATTTTAAAAACTTAAATGCAATTTAAACATTTCAAACAAATGAAATGCTGATGACAAGTATCATAAATACAAACTTAATATTTTACTCTTTTTTGCGTATTTTGGCCATGTTTGAAGTAATTTTTGGAATTAACAGAAGGTTTTTTTATATAAGTGCTAGTCACTCTAGATATAATCAGGGTTTTGGCTCTAAAATATATCATTATTTCAGCCAAATGGTTTACATTTTTGGACATAGCGTTTCCCTTAAATAGACAGGCCGTGGGAGAGCCACGCTTCGGCATGAATGGGCCGGCTCGACCGGAGTGATACCACGGCCTCACAGAAAACCGGTGTGAAACAGCGCTTACGCTGTGTTTCATCGAGTGAGTGAGGATACCGGAGGCCCATACCCCAATCCAACGCCCCCTATCCCCCTCACCATCCCCTTTCCCCCCAGGCCGCCATAGTGTGGGTCACCATGCTGCCTTGTTCTTTTTCGCATTGAGGATGGTGACCACCACTCTTGGATTCTGCTCATGCTTTCCATCAGGCAGGGCAGAGTCAATTTGGCAGCTTAAATATATATAAAAAAAGGCAATAAAACTCGCTTATTAAAAAAAGTATTCTGATATTCCTCTCAGTGTCTTCCCAACTCTATATAAAGTTGCTCTTAACTACTCAGGAGGTGACTCTTACTTTTGTGCAACCACAGTGAAAAGGCGATATTTCCTTCACTACGAATAAAAACTTTCACAGTTATGTTATGACCTATTCACGGAATGTATACGCAAAAAATGGACCGAAAGTTCGGACTGTTTTTCTACTGTAATTATTTGTTTGAAATGAAAAACTGTTCTGTCATGTTGGTTTCTAGTGAGAGGATCTGTAGGTATTGGGGATTCATAATAATGTATAAATGTTTGTGTCGATATGTAATTGAGTGAGCTTTAAACAAAATTTCAATGTCGAGTACTTAGACCATGGTATGCTATCAAAAGAGTGTTTTGTCGTCGATCGAATGGGGTTACTAAAGACCAAACCCACTCTCAAATAGATGGACTGTAAATTCGAGTTGAATAGAGAACTTGAATCTGGTCATCAAATCGATATCCCTTGACAACGATGCTTATTCTATAGTCGATCACTGGACTAAAATTTCCTTAAATCTATCTTCCAGAATATTATTTTAGTGATGCAATTCCCAAACTGCCTTCCTTTTTACCCGATTGCGAAAGAAGGAGGGTTATAAAGCGTATGTATATTTCCCTAGAATGCCCTAGAACCTAGCCGGCTTGTCGTATTTTATGCGAGTGGTGTCAATAGATTCATCTTAATCATGACAGTGACACTGAATTAAAAAAACAGCAATAAAAAGTAATCTCCAAAAATGTTTCCAAAATACATCGAGTATGGTATCAAAATAAAGAATTTTTAACGGTGATTATAAATATATATATATATTACTTATATTTTTTATATATGATATTGACGCAGTCGGGTTTTATTATTTTGATAATTCATTACTTGTTGTATGTATGGTATCAGATAAAGTTTATTTTTAGAAGGATAAATTTAATTTCAGCCAGTCTTTGACATTCGTGGTTGGGTGAGACAACCCTAATTTTAGTAACTTTTAGTTTACTGAGTGTTTGTACATCACAATTAGCACCATTGACATTGAATATTGTCTTAAGCACTAAATTAGCACCACCATTAAAATATGTTTGATAACTACATAATTATGACTTTTATACCTTTTTCTTACAAGCTGTCATTGAAGTAAATTGTTTTATATCAAAGTTGTCAGCCCCAACTGGCAAAAAATGTATACTATAGTATACCTTTTTTGCAACGTTACAGGAAACATTCGCATTCAGCAAAGAGTTTGCTTCGAAAATATATATGGTTACTTACAGTATTTGTAAATGAACGTGTATTAAACTATTTTTTTTAAAAAGAGGCTGCCTACAAATGCATAGTAGAAATCTTAACTTACTAAATAAGTGTTCAATTGGGAAATTTAAAATATATTATTGAAAGGAAACATGGAGTTAAGGACGGAAAGAAGTCAAGAACTTTCAATGTGCTAATGGACTGGTAAAAATACGCAATAGCTTAAGTCAGGGTTTTATGCCTTAAATTCGAATTAGCTACTGTATGAAAGACCAAAACCTCTAATCAACCGACCTCCCTTAAAAATTCATTACTGTAAAGCGAACAATCAGCAATACATTATTTACTTTGTATCACTCTCCCCTAATTATTCAACGAAAGACCGTCAGTCGCGATACCAATTACATTCTAAGCTCGGACTTTGCCAACGACAATAACATAGGAACGCTTTTACACTGTTGAATATTTTATATCAAGAAAGGAGACGAGGTATACATAAGATTGGTGCTAATCGCTTTGAGCTATATGGTATGGTACAAAATACAGGTTACAAAACGGTTTAAATTACCTGACTGACTTTTTAAAAACATATAACTATCTAACCACTAAAAACTCTTCTTTTTCTTAGCCTTTAATATTCCCAAGATTATTTGGGGTCGGCTACTAATTCAACATGTTTTGCCTGAACATTAGTTTTTCCACAAAACGACTGGCATCGGACCTCCGCAACCCGTAGGGTGAACTGATTTCAAAGATTGAACTAGTTGTCGATATATTTGAGGGCACTTAATGCCCAATAACGATTGCCATAGATGTTCACGACAACCAGGACCAACGGCTTAACTTGCTTTTTGAGGCACGGGAAATACCATTATCTTCCATAATCCGGGCTTCTGTTAAGAACTCTCTGTAATTGCTTTGAACCGGTAAAAACATATACATAATATTTTCACGTAGCACGTTAAATGTCGTTATGACAGCGTAAGAGAAAACTAAAAATAGTAATTGCTTACTTACTTGTTTTTCACCAAGTGAATGAGGCTACCAAGCCTATATATCTTATAACGGATATTAAAACCAGTGAAAGGGGAACTTTTTGAGTTTACTTCGTTTCAAACAAACTGTGTTTTATTTTCTATGTAAATCTTAAACTAAAAAATGATATTTACATTTTTTTTGATATATAAAGCTCAAGAGTTTGTTTGTTTGCTTGAACCCCCATGCCACCAGTGGTCAACCATCCAGGTACTGACCGCGCCACCGTTTTTTTTCCTTCGGTGATTGTTTCTAATCACCGTATGCAATTGGACTATGAGCACTTCTCACTCATAATAATCACAAACATACATTCACATAACTGTCTTTTCATTTTTCTTTGGATGAAGCTTGTTAAGTTAGATACTTGAGTTTGAAAGTTACAGTAACAGTAAGTTAAGTAAGTATCGCGATAAGTAAGGGTGCTTAAGTCGATACCTAAAACTAGACAACTTTGCCATCCACTCAACTTGTAGCTTTCGTCATAAAACTATAGATATGTTGTTTTTAAAAAATTATTGGTGTTGTACAAGAACATAATACTTATTAAAAATCGCTAAAGAGTCACAAATAAATATGTTAATCCTCTCATGTTAAATGACAGTAGGATTATTTTTAGAAAATAGTAGAAGTACAGCATATTCCTACTTCTTAGTTAGGTTGTTCAGCCTATCTTAAAACCGGACAAAAATTATTTTTGTCAAATAATTATAGCCAAAATACATCAATTTATGTACCTCCACAAAAATGTAAGAAAATCACGTAACTTAAAAATCCAATTTACTAAAAGGAAAAAAACAGAAATAACACTAATTGCCCTAGATATCGAGATGTGGGTAGGTATTAATCTCCTTTTTTCAGAATTAATTATTTACAATATTCAAGAAATTGATTTTATAGGTAAGGGGCCAGTTTCACCACTTGCTGCTAAAATCCCGGATAGATTTGTATGAACTCATCCGATACGTAACTACTGATTTCTTTTTTATATAATTTAGGTGGCAAACGAGCAGACGTATCGCCAGATGGTAAGCGATTACCGCCGCCCATGGACACCCGCAACACCAGAGGAATCACAACTGCTTTGCCGGCATTTTAAGAAGGAGCACGCTCAAGTAACAAGCCGCAGATGAAGAATTGCAACTTTTTACTTAACGTAATAAAAGCATATAATGTACTAGCACGAAAAAAATGTCTGTCTGTCTAATTGATTGTGTCGGCTAGATTCTGGAATGGGTGTATCAATTTTGATAGGACTTTCACGGCCAGATAGCTGATGAAATAAGGAGTTACCTCAGCTATTTTTTTTAACTAGCTGAGCCCCATGTTCTAACTCGCGGGTGTTGCTGTACCGCGGGGCACAGCTAGTCATATACATATCTGCAACTTTAACTGTTAATTAGTATTATATATCAGATAAATATCTGAAATTTCATTAAGAACTAGTGAAACTGGCCCTAAATAATCTATAATCTTCTAATTAAACCTTAGAAAGAGAGGTCAAATGTGCGATAGAGAAATTCGACTGCCAAAAACACCTGTCACTAATTTATTTGTTGGAAAGAATTTAGATTTTGAAGAAAGCGGGTGTGCTTGTACAGATTAAGGTGAAACGATTAATCTTCATTATTGAACCAAGAAGAAAGCAAGATAAATCTTATATTCGTTTTAAAGGTGCACGTTGTCAGGGGCCTTAGAAACATAGTTTTATATATAAGAACGTCATTAAATTTAAAATTAAACAGAAAACAGCGTTTTAGTGATTTATTTATTTATATATTGTTCGGTAAACTCTCTGCTGAGGCTCGAATATACCAATAATACTGGGTCGAAAACATTTCAGACCAGTCAAGAGACATGTTCCTGCTATTACACAACTGTGTGTGCCATTATTTTAAAGTTTCTATAGTTTCGATAAGGTAGTATTTTATATTAAAGCATTCCACAAGCAGAAGTTGACAATCGAGAATTCGAAGCTTATGGTGAACATATAATATCTATCAATATCATTGTTTTTGCATAACTTTATTATATTTGTGTTAACAACCTACCGTTAGAGAGCTAAGCTTCTGCATGAATGAACCTGCATGGGCCGGTTCGACCGGAGCGATACCACGGCCTCACAGAAAACCGGTGTGAAACAGCGCCTGTGCTGTGTTTCACCGAGTGAGTGAGGATACCGGAGGCCCATAATCCAACCCTTACCCTTATCCCACATCCCATCCCCTAAGGCTGGAAACGCACTTGTGACGCCTCTGGTGTTGCGGGTGTCCATGGGCGGCGGTAATCGCTTACCTTCAGGTGATACGTCTGCTCGTTTGCCTAACCTATTTCATAAAAGAAAAGATGTAACTTCTCTTTCTGGAAGTGATGGTTATAAATACAGATTCCTGAATGAACAGTAGTCCAGACGTCCTATTTTACTAATTGGTTCGGTTATCGATTTTACAATTTATGATTTAAAAACGTTTTTTTCTGTCATGGGAATATTTTAAACTATCCAAGCCTCATCTACTCCTCGAGAAATCCTAATAACCGTAATAAAAAATCTCAGATACAATCCCTGTTGAGGTCCGCATTACTACAACTCTCTGGCAGTTCAGAAAGATCTATAACCTGATATGCTTTTTTACATAATTCTCAACTTAAATAGCATTTTATATCATTAATTTAAATTTTATTTTCACATGTAATCTTTGACTTTGCATTTCTGCCTACAAGTTTGCTTAATGTATTACTGATTGAAGGTAATAACGAAAGTAGCTTTATCAATTGACCGAATCGTCATATTTGACTCTTTTGTAATAAACCAACCTAGTATAAGACAATAAGTAATCAATGAAACTATTCTCATGATAATCTAATCGGGACGGTCACGATAGACCATCTAGCCCGAGTAACTTCATTAATACCTATATCTAAAACATCCAATTTGGCAAGACCTCTGTTTCTTTTATTTTTTATGGAACGCAAGATTCCTTGTTATCTGGTCAGTTTCAATAAGTGATCCCTGAAAGTCGTAGATAAAGCTGTAAGAATATCAAAGACAAAGGTCAATGTTGTTTGGTCAAAAGGCTGCGGTACTAGAAATAATGTGAGATGGCTCGTAACTAAACGTATCGTTGACGGCGTAAATTCAGAGCTAAGATAACGACGGCTCGTGACGTGCGCGCATGTCAATCTTAAACGAGATAACAGGATTACTGAGTTTAGCCTGTGTGATTGACAGCATAGTTGAGCCATTAAAACAGAGAATTTTTACTTGTAGACTCGAGTATGAAATTTTTAAGCAAAAAAAAATGCCTGCGATAGTAAATTTCAATGGTATTCCGTTCCAGCAAACTACCTTATCGTATCAACGTTTGTTTATAGCTGGGGCACTTGCATGTGCTTTGCTGATACTAGCTTTTAAAGAACGTAACTATATTAAACTCTCCGTAAAAGCTGCAGTATTCCAACTAGAAAGAGAAATATAAAATTAAAATGGGAGAAATATAAAATTAAATAAAAAATGGGAGTGTTTCAACGAGTGAGTAAGAATGGAGACACCCAATCCCCCAAAGGTTGACAATGCACTTACGACGCCTCTGGCGTGGCGAGCGTCTATGGGCGGTGCTAATTGCTTACCATCAGACTATAAGTCTACTTGTTTGCCCCCTATTCCATAAAAATAATAATAAAAATTAAGTAGCGCCACTTGAAAAACGATGTCTTGTAGGAAGTTATTGTTGCATGTTTTTTTTTCATACGACCTATAATTTCATATTACAGTAATTCACTTTGATTCGTGTGTGTGTTTACAAAATGTTCAGTCGCAAATTAACTGAGAATCAATCCAATTTAAACGTGACCACTGATTAAACAGGCCTGGTATCTCAGTAAGTTCTTTATACTTCTAAGTTACTTTATACTTCCTTGAGTCTTAAACGCTAATATGGAGTGTGGTTTAATAACCTAGAGTACGACGTGCCAACTATAACAAAAGGTGGGAAGATATCTGTGGATAACAATGGTGTCAATGCGATACTGGCACCTCGATACCTCTTGTTTTACTTTACATACATAATGTCATGTAATCACGATTATGGAATGTAGCATATTATTGTCGAGGAAGATCTTTTCAAAAAATTATAGTATTGCCTCATATTTATAATAAAAATAACACACAACCATTGGCTTAAAATCAATTTTACTGATTCCAAACTCATCATCATCATCATACAGCCTTTAGTAATTCACTGTTAAAAATAAAAATAAACCTAAGTTAATTTTTATGTTTTAATTTTTATTTATTTTTATGTGTATGTTTTAAGAAAATATTTCTGATATCATCCCTTAAAGCAATGATTCGATGGTAACCATACAACTAATTCTGTTTTCCTGGCCACACACAAGCAAAGATATTCCCTTGTACCTATCGCTGATCAAGCTTGATTGCGCATTACCATGTCAAGAACACGACTAATGTCTACTCGTTATCGGCCCTCCATTGAGTTCAGATACGCGCACATACAAAACAATATTATATACATACATACCTACCCGTATATTTGTCATAATTTGTTTTTGAATTGTTTAATTAATTATGTATGTCTATATTATGATTCAGTCGACATAATGCCTAAACCCTTGATAAGGACATGTCCAAAGTGAAAGTCATATTGAAAATGTATAGGTTTTTAGCTACCGAAGCAGCTTCATAATTTTTCACATGAAAAAAATCACGATTTCTAAGTTGCTTAACACTCACAGTTTCCTAGAGACATGACCCTAGAGGGACGGGAATGTTTTTCACTGCTTTATAAGGTAACATAATAACCATAATAAAAACTTGACATCTTGCACCCACAGCTGTCCGATCCCGAGCTAGAGGGATTTTATAATTTTATTTAGATCCAAACTATTCATAAACATAATAAACATACAAATATAAAAAAAAAATAATTACAGAAATGTATATACGCGCATAACCTTCGATTGCATACACTGAAAAAATAAAAGAAAACCGGACCTGTTATATTTTCTTAGTCCACTTAGTCATATTCACTGTGGAAAGTTAACACGGACTTACTAAAATAAGTTTATCGGTGATTCGGAAAATGTTCACGAAATTAAATATGGTAGTACGAAGTTCGCCGGATCAGCTAGTAATAGATAAATTACACCTAGTACTAATATAACTAATTGCCCTGAATGGTACTTGAGCCTCCGAATTAGCAGTTAAGATCATTAATCAAGAGAGTAAATGAAAAAAATAGTATTATATAAACAGAAGTCGCGGTTACTAGTAACGTAACATAACACGAATCAAAGTTTTTACATATTAAAGGTTAATATGTTTAGATATTTTCATAAACGTCCGATAAATTATAATCCAATAACGTGCTTGTTTATAAATTTACTTGCCCTTAAAGCTTAACCGAAGGTTTCAACGGTATTAGCGTTTGGGACAACCCGGACTAACTGATGTTTAGTTTGAGAGAAGATCGCAGCTGTTAACTTTAACTTAAACAAATAGTTTCGTTTATTTATTAAAACAAATAACTTATTTTGAAAACTGTCTTAGTTTTTTCCTAACAATAGTTCATTTCTTTCAGAAATGTATCCATGTTATATAAGTAATTTTAATTTATATTTTACTGCTCGCTAACGTGGACAAATACATTTCAAAGAAGAAGATGGTGTATGGGTAGTCTCCCCACAAACATTCGGTAGTCTAAAGACTTGGCGAAGATCGTGGAAAGCCGTTAGATGTGGGTAAAACGAGATTGGTTATTGAATAAACCTTAGTGAGAGGTTTATGTCCAGCAGTAAAAGTATTCTGACTGAGACGATGATGTACCTCACTAATTTGATTAAAAGAAGCAAAAGAATTGCTTAGCATCAGTTTTATCTTGACCTGTGACTGGTTAAAAAGGTACAAAACCACGTTTGAATAAAATATGATTATAACAATATAAATAAATGAATTCTTTAAAATAGACCGCCTATCCAAAATTATTTTATTAATTTAAAAACTTTATGCATTACAATTTTTCATAGGCGGACTTAATGCCCAGGGCATTCGCTTCCAGTCAACCTTCGGGTGGTGAAGATATTTTGTAAGGTAGCACAGAGGCTACATATCTATAAGATGTATACAGTTCACAATAGATTCAATTGTATACATACACGTAGACCTAAATATAATAAATATATATAATTATATACTTATATACATTAACACATATATTAATACTATACTTGTAAATATACTACGAAACCCTGTAACGTAAGATAAACTATGTATTTGACCGTTCTGCCAGTTCATTTATATGGAGTTCATGTACTTTCTTTTTGAATGTAAATAGATTGGTGGACAAATTCTTTTTTTATATAGAATAGTGAATAAACGAGCAGACGTATCGCCTGATGGTAAGCAATTACCGCCACCCATTGTGTGGCTCTCCCCCACCAATTCAATTTCACTCAAAATCATTCATTTAATTACGACATTAAGTGACATTTATGGATATTAATTTGAAGCTACCTGCATAAAACATGTGTATTTCATTATATAAAAAACATTCTTAGACTAGTTCCATGTAAACGATACGATCTCCATATCTCCAATATGAAACAAACTAATAAAAAAGGAAAACCCCCTCGGGGTTAATTAAAAACTTAGTTTAATCCGTATATCCAACATTGATACAAATTTATCCCACGATCCTAAACAAACATTAGATACAAATTTTGTAACCAAAGTTAAACACATAAATACACATCTGCTCTACGGTCCCACGATATTAATAAGGCATATGTTTTCATTTGTTTGTTTTAGGAGACTGTTGTTTGTTGCTCAATACTTCCTATTTGTATATGCATATATATAATAATTATTCACAACACATATACATACATACTCTATCTCTCTTTCTTTTTCTCTCTCTCTCACTTACTCCATTTTTTTAAAGGATGGGTGTAAGCAACAGAGTTCCATTTGGAGCGGATGATCTCTCTATACGGATACCTGTTCATTACGTTTTCCAAAACCGTGTTCAAATTGGGGAACAGTGGTTCTTTTATATACAATTATTTTATTTTACAGTTATTTTATATACAAAGTGGTTGGTAGAGGTGTATTTAAATGCCCAAATTTTGCCAATTTTAATTTAAATGTCACTTCATTAAAAGGAAAGTCCTTTGACATCAACCGGGCAATTTGAAAATTCGATGGAAGAACTAGGAGAAAAAGTCAGAAGAAAAGGAAAAAAATATAAAAATGGCACTGAAAGGAAAGAGTGGGACTGGGAGACGTAATTCATCTATCGATAAGGTCATGGTCTTCTTACGGTAGTTCAAACTGCTTCAGTAAGTAACTTCGATATCTGTGACGCTTACTAAGCATTTGAACAACTTAATTTTATTACATCCATTCACGCTCTTTTCATTTCAATACTTTCTTGTGATCTTTTTTATAAATATCACTTCAACGCGCTTTACGAAACACATTACACATTGCTTGTTTACGTTGCACATTGAAGTTTACGTTAATTCTTTTGAAATGACACTTGACAGTTTTAAAAGTATTTTATATTAAAGAAACTATATGTTTAATGTAAATAGAAAATAATGGCAAATATAGTAGTGTATCGCTTACACACAAGACAACAAACAACCGAATCGAGTAACTTCTGCTTTTAATTTGGTTAAAAGTGAATACATATTTGTAATAAAACAATATGAAATGTACAATATGAAAGCAAAAGTAGATAGCATAGCTGAAATATCTATGAACAAATAGAATTGACTGATGAATAACTTGTTAGCATCACTCAAAGCTTTATTAGACGCACTCAACTACTCCGTTCTAATAAATTCCACTTCGAGACTGAAATCAAATCGTTCTTATTCTAGTGGCAGGGGATATTTGTCAACATTCCTGACAATGCTTCGAACAGGGGAAAGCTTTTAAAAGATATTGCTTTATTTGTTGAGCTGTTGTATTCTATAGAGTAATAAATTTTGGAATGGTTCGAGTTTCTATAGACAACACCGAGTTTATCTTAGTAAAGCTATTTGATACGGTTTGAATTTACTTCGTAACTAATTGTGGCCGTATTGCAGAAATATCTATTATTGTGGACTACACGGTTGGTTTAGTGGATTTAACGGTCACGACGCCACTTGCCTCTTTGCCTAATGTTGTAGGCTCAAATCCTACATCACAACAACAATACTAACACGCTGACAACACTTTGTGTGATCCACAAATTGTTGTTCTGAGACTGGCTGTTCTGTGTGTCCGTGTCATGTATATTTTTGAAGCCCCCCGTGACAGAGGATAATATATTCCTAATCCGGGAGATGTCTTTAAAAAATAATAATTACAATTTATGATGTACATGAGTAAGGGCACATGTATCATCAAGTTATGAATTTACCTATAGACTACTTTGAAAAAAGATCACGTAATTTAATTTAAGTATAATTTTGATGTTTTGAATATAGAACGAATTTATCAATACAACATAACATTTAATGCACGAAAACAAAAAGCATCAATACGTTTAACTTAAAACTAGTTTAAGTAACAAATCGAACATGAGATAGCCTCCGTTGCCAAACTAGGTAGAAACCTGTATTTCAGCTTACGGCGCCATTCCCCACGAGAATTTCAGCTTAACTAATATTGACAGACTACCTTAGTTATAAAAGTGAGTAGAATAATTCTAAAGTATGAGGAAAAAAGTGTGAAGTGAACATCTCTTTATGCGCGTGTGTGTGTTTACCTGCGTGTGTATTTGAGAGGATGTATATTGGGTATCTGTTGGAGGTGAGAGTAATTTAAAGTTAAAATGAAGATTCAACAACATACAGAATTGCTAAAACTTTAAAAAAAACTCCGATAAGTACTGCTGGGACCTTCTCAGTAAACAAGTACTAAAAATAAAATTTCCTCCTATTATGTTATTGTTCAAAACTAGTTTACATGTCGCTATGGTGAGTTGCTTTTATAACCTACCTGGATTATGCAAATAAAATTACTCCAATCGTTAATCCGCTTATGTAAATTATGGAGAATTTCCTCCCTTAATCATGCTTCACCCTCTTCAGTACACCTCTAGCTATACATCAAAGTTGATCCTGATTTACATACTAAATAATAATAATATTATTTTAGTTAATGGAATCTTTCAAAAGTCAAATCAATTGGGTCCCATTTGAATAAATTTAAATTATAAAAGTGTAAGCTATACGGTGTTATTTCCCTATTATAAATGGCTTAGACTAGACAAGATTGGTGTTGGAAAGTTATATGAATGCTAATGGGTATGAAATTTTTTATTTATTTTTTATTGGATTTCCCACCAGTCGACGGATAGAGCGATGCACAGGAAGGTTTTTGGAACACACTTTTTGAATTTTGAGCTGCGGTTACCTCACTCACTCGCTGAAAACCAATGAAACAGTTGCTAAACACCGGTTTTTCTGTAATTTTGTGCTATCACTCTATGGAATATTTATTTATATTATTTAATTTCTTTATTTTATGTTTGAATCTTTCACAGTATGATTTCAAAAATCAATTTTACTAGCTCAATGAGACCCAAACCCTTGCAGAATTCAGTCCACGATCATAGTGGACTGTAATCAGCCCAGAAGTTCAGATTAAGATGAGATAAAATATAACTTAAAACTATGAGAGTTTAAAAGTCTTCATACTTATCCATTTTCCCTCGGCTGCGTTTCTTTCACAAAATACTGATAGGAGTTGAATGTTCAAGCACCCAGCGGTGGCTTTGTAAGATAACTCGTAGAAACTGCGCTCAAGAGAACTAAGTTTAACAAATTAAGTCTTTGTCACCGAGTCTTAAAAGTTGGATCATCCACTTGGCATGACAACTTCTTTATAATTAGTACTGGTGATGATAAAACTAGTTTAAATAAACGCAGTCCAGCAAAACCAACAGAGTTAGCCTCGTCAAAAAAATAAATTAAAAGTGTAAACAAAAATATAAAGTTTACTATAATTGACCAATTAGTATGTGACTTTACAGTGAGTAATATAATCTATATGAAAAAACGTTTAGGTTATGGAAATTAAACTCAATAGTGTTTTATTTTATAATGACTACCTTACTTTAGCCTACTGCCATTTTCTGCAGAACGAAAGATTCCCTCAAAGAACGCCAAACATTCCATCCCTGTGCAGCCCGCATCCATCCGCTGCCAGTCCTTTTCTTCAAGTAGTTAGTCAATCGTGCACCTGGGCGTCCTACACTACGTTGCCTAATCGCGGTCTCAACTCTAGCACTCGTCGGCTCAAGACTATGGCTACCTTGCTCGGATTAAAATAAAACTGGATGCCTAAGGTACAAACATCTGTATAAGCGATGAGTCATCTCTTTTTTAAGGAACCCACTAACTTAAAGCTGTTGAATAATCTGAATATAATAAGAAATAAGTCAAACTTTTAAATCAAATCTTTTAAAGTAACGAGATACTTTCTAAAACATTTTCACATTCAATTGTCCAAGTATATACATTACTAGAACAAATTAAATACTTAAACAGTATGGTGAAAATATCAGATATCCCAAGATAAAAGCGTTTCAATGTCTTGAGGGTACTTCGAAGGCCATAAACACTTCAGTAACGCGAGACAGGTACAGTCAGATATTGGAAGATTTATGATATAATATTAAGAGTAGGGGTCCTAGATATGACACTATGGGAGATTTATAGATATGAGAGTAGTCATACTTGGAATTTGAAGAGATTGAATATTAAGTTATGAGGACCCTTTGGAAGAAGGTAAATCATAGAATAATTTTAATGGCGTTTGAGCGCTGTAATGGAGAACTTATTGATTTATATAACAACATATATTATAGACATAAATATTGATAGAATTAATTACACTTTTTCAATACTGTATATTTCATCAGTTCAGATACAACACACGATTGACTAAATAGTATTTTAAGTGCTTATTATCATACATAAACAGGTTCAATATTTTTGACTAATTTTGAAAAGTAAATGTTTTGATAGTGATGAATGTGGTTGCCTTTTACTTAATTTTTAATCTTATATATTTTTAAAAATCATACGTATGAAGACTCTACAGCATAGGTTCACAAAAGACTTTGAATAGAACCCAATCGTGGTTTACATAAGGTTAAAACTGCATC
Source organism: Hyphantria cunea (assembly GCA_003709505.1). Lineage (NCBI taxonomy): Eukaryota > Metazoa > Arthropoda > Insecta > Lepidoptera > Erebidae > Hyphantria > Hyphantria cunea. Next base: position 436,460 of record PKRV01003037.1, read on the forward strand.
ACCAGAAGAATANAAATAAAAAATTTAGTTAATAGTAATAACATGTACAATCGGAAAACGATAAAAGAAATGAAATTTCCAAATTTATGATTTACCAATATTCAATACGATAGATAAATGTCGGGTTCCACATAAAATGAACATAAAAACCTGAAGTTTTATTGATTCTAATGCTCCCTTTTCGTCTTTGTATTGGTAAGAATATATCATGAACTTGTTGTATGGTGCAGGTAACTAAAATATGTTTATTTTTAGCGGTTTTTTTACGACTGTTTTTGTTCTCAATCCAATCCTTGTCTGTAGATATAGTTTTAAATTAGGTCATAGTATTTGTTTTAAATCAATGTTACTACTAAATAAGAAATACGACGGCTATTTAGTTTTCAAGGTTATTTTTTCAGATTATTTACGATTTGAAATCACTACTAAATGAAGACAAATTGAGATATGCTAATCCATGTTGCCTCCGTTATTTGCAGTTTTTTTTATTTTTGCTACCGTTTCGCAAGCTCGCAAGTCTCCAAAAATACAAATATTTGAAATACTAGATCGTGGTAACAATGGTATTGAGCTTAGAGATTTAGGATTTAATGCAAATAGCCGGCTAAAGGCAGAATCAAAACTATTGAATTTAATTCAATCGAAAAGACAAAAAAATACACAGAACTATGTAACTGAACAGCTTATCGAAGAATTGAATAACTTGAAAGGAGACGAAGGGAATAAAATTAGCGATGATGCCTACATTCACGTTTTAAGTAACAGTTTTGAAGATTCTGATAGTACCGGTAAAGAAGACTTTTTGGACAATACTCAAAACAATCGTGCCGTAGAACAGTCATTACAAAAAATTCTAGAAACATTGTAAGTTTGTTCGCAAATTTGAATAGAGTTTTGACAGTAACTAGCCTTTTAAGTAAGTGAGCCCGTTTCGACATTATATGTCTCGAACTTCTACCGACTTGTCTGAATGAAATCACGGTAATTTTTTTTTTATTATTTTTTTTTTTATTATTATTTTTTTTTTATTATATGATGCTGCACAATTCCAATGTGATTACTAAAATCCTTAATTCCTAGGGAAAGAGTTTCTTCTAGTAGTAGCAGCAAAGTTGCAATCAATTAAAATCAAATGATCCGTCTGCTTTTATTTTCATTTTAGATATTTCCCTTTTGTTATTCATCACTATACATTTTACCTGACTTTAAAATGCTCATTGACTTTATTTCATCATCCTCATCACCCTGCCGCAGTATACTTCTGGACAAATGCCTCTCCAATATTACGCCACTTAGATTGATCCTTGGCTTCTTACATCCAGCTTTTTACTTTATTTAAGTGTTATATTTTTTTAGATTGCGTAGAAAACCAAAGACTCGAGCAAAATTAAATTCACGAGGGAGATTTGGAAGTAACAGAAAAGGTATCCAAGTGCTATTTACTTAAAGATATTGTAGTCATCCTCATCCTGTACAACCCATCATGCCCCACTGCTGGGCTTGGCTTCGGGTCTGGAGATCGGGGAGTGGTTTAAGGCCATACATACCATATTGTTCTCATACTCCTTCATATTAGATATATTTAACACATAAGAAAAAATAAAAAGAGGAAAATTATATCTAATTTGTTTTGACTAATATTTATTACCAATATTACAAAATCCTCGTCCTTGAATAAACCTCTAAGCTTCAGTCTACCAAGTTCTCCAGCAATTACTGTCATATAAATGTCAGTTTATCATGAAAATTCCTGACGTAGATACATTTTTTGCATAAATTTTGATCATTATGTATTATTTACATCAATTTTGCTAAACATTTTCTTTAAACATAAAACTGAATCCCTATTTCCTTTTAAACGAATTTCGCTAATTCGTTTTGGGTATTTAGAAATGGATGGCACTTTTATCGAAGAAGGAAATAGGCTATAAAACATCACACTTAGATCTATTGATCTAAGCGTGATGTTTTACAGCCTATAACCAGCAGTCAAACAGCAGTCAAAAATCAATGAAATATATTGCATATACCGACTAGAAGAAGTTGCAGGGGTTAGATGCTTTCATGATAAATATTGATAGTCAAAATATTGATTGTATTGCCCAGGTCGTTCATATCTATCAGCATAAAGGACAGGAGAAATAAAGTTAACTGGAGTGCCACTTCATCTTAATGTTTTATCTAATAAAAATTAAGTCATAAAATTTCGTTTCATTACACACAAGAATTTTATTTTTGCAAATTTTTTGCCAATTTGGCACCGTGTCAAATCTAAGAATTGGTTTACACAAGCTAAAATTAAAAATTTTAAAAACCACCTACGCAAGCACTTTACCAAGTAATCATACGCCAAAAATTGATCCCTCACATCAGGAGAGCTGATACTCTTACACTGTTAGACCGATAATAACCTAATATAGCTACGCACCGCATCACAATCGGTCCATCCATTATAGAGCTACGATGCCATAAATAGATACAGACACTCACATACACACACACATACACAGACAGACAGATATCGACGTCAAACTAATAACAACTCTCTGTTTGCATTGGGAGCATTGGGAGTTAAAAATGAAAAAATTATATTCCATACGTAGTTCAAGGGCTGAACCTTTTTAGGCAGTTTAATACTGCTGAAAGTACCTAGAGACCGTCTCACCGATGATAATGAAAGGGAAAAGAGTGAGAGAAAAATTGTCGTCAGTATATTTGCTGAAGGCATACCAATGGCGTATCATCAGTAACGAAGTAAAATAATAAAATTGTTTGGAATAGTTTCACAATACTCACACTAAACTAAATCTATAGGACTCAAACAGTGCAGGAAATTTCTGTCAAAGAATAATTTTAAGCATTTGAAGTTATTAGTTTTAATAAGTGCTCCGTTTTACCTAACATATATGTGATAATTGACATAAGGTCCTTAAGTAAATACATTACTAGAATTTCAGTACATGGACGAAGATATTCTAAAGGCTCCTGAAACCCTCCTAACTAAATTATGTCTAGATTTAACTAAAATCTCACCAACCTGCGATCCCACGTAAAGCTTACTTCTAAATTGCCCAGTCATTTCCTTAAACAATCTCAGGGTATAAAACCACATTTCACAAAGCCAGTAAAATAGTGAGTAGGCCGAAAATCCTGCCATCCCGGATCACGGTTGCTAATTCAATTAGCGGGACGCACTGTTACCCAATTGTTACGTCACTGGGATTTATTTGCTACCTTTAATGTGAAACCTTTGTTGGGAGTGAATTGCAGGTATGGGCCACGTTGATTTGTGTTGTGGATTTATTTTTGGAAAAATATTATCAAAATTTTTATGGATTGCCATTATCTACTGGCGCAGTGGTAGCGTACGTGACTGCTGTCCATGAGGTCTCGGGTTCGAATCTTGGGTCGAAACAAATGTTTGTATGATCCTACAAACATTTGTTTCGAAGTTTGGGTGTTTTCTATGTATAGTGTGTATTTATTTACAAAAAAAATGTATTTATGTATTCATATCAGTTGTCTAGTACCCATAATACAAGCTCTGCTTAGTTTGGGACTAGATGGCGTTGTGTGTTCAGATATCCGACATATTTATTTATTATTATTATTTATTTATCTATTTAGATTTGTTTCACGAAATATTATGGGTTTTTTCGAAAAATGCTATTACACTTAGTCTTTTCTTGAGCAAAGGACTTTAAATATAACTAAAACAAGAGACCGCACATTTTCAAAATGTATTAAAGGTAAGCTCAATAAGTTTTTTCTTCCATTCTTCTGTATTTTACAGTGACTTTTGTAGTCATATCACTTCTTGTCGTTCTTTACTCTTGTATCTGCCAACTTTCTTTCCTCTCTAAACTTTCTTTATTCATTTTGGTTTTAAAAATATAAAACTACCAAGTAGGTATTAAAGATAGTAGAACCATCCTGATTTCAACACGAACGGGTCGGGTCGATCGAAGTGGCCCTTGCACGGAAGATCAACCTAAACTGATAGCATTCGTGATGTCGTGTTTTGTCGGTGAGTGCGAGACCGGAAGCACAATGGTACAGAAGCATAATTATACATTGTTGCATTACCTGCATTTGTAATGAATATGGTGACCACAACCCTTGCATTTTGAATATACTTTGCATTAGGCAGAGTAAAATTACTTTGGCAAGCCCATACTAAAAAGGTACAATTACATTGTTGTAGTAAAACTCATAACTAACTTATAGTAACTAATTTTCCCAGCGAATTCGTTTGGCATCATCAGATCAATCAGATTATGTGTTGCCATGCGAATTCGTTAGATTCCCTAATGAAATTAGTACCGATACGTTGAAATACTGTCTGTCTGTTGTATTTTCATTGAGTTGTCAGCTCCAATCTATTTTACTACAACATTTTTTGTAGCACATTAATAGAAGTAGAGTTAGTGTAGGATATGTGTGATATAGTGTATTTTTTTTAATGTTAACATTATTGATGCCTAAGAGCCAGCCAATCAAAATGACAGCATTCCCTCTGTCATCATGTAATGTGCTTAGTTGGTGAATGTGAGATCGGAAGCTCAATGATGCAGAGTCAACTCAATAGACCGTCATAGTGTGGGTCACCATGCTACATTGTTGCATCGCCTGCATTTATTAGAGGTAAGCTCAATAAGTTTTTTCTACCATTCTTCTGTATTTGTGTTGCCATATCACTTCTTGTCGTTCTTTACTCGTGTATCTGCTAACTTTTAAAACATCGTATCTTTTATAGAATGGATAGATAGATTTTGATGCAATTTTTACCATACATAGAGTGATTTTTGAGGAAAGTTTTCGTATATAATTTGTTACCTTTTTTCATAAATTGGCTTAAATATAACGATGTTTATTGAAGACATCGGAAAAATTAATCAGCACATCTTCTTAGACTAATATAGGCTGTATTATATTTTTCGTTATAAATCCATGCGAAGCCGAGGCGGGTTGCTAGTATATACATATAAATCATAGAATAAAATTTCTTGATAAAATAGTATTCAAACTGAAAATCCCGTCAAAAGTCATATTTTGTCTACTTATTTATCGACAAATTTTATATTGGGTTTTAAAATAACAGAACATTGTAAATCAAAACGATGAAATAATAATATTAATTTTGATAAAAAATACATTGGTAATAAAGGTACCTATAGAAATAATAACTTTTACGAATTGAATTTTTTTTACCAATAATAGTTGAAAACGTCAATGTTTAAACGAATAGTGGAATTTTAAATATTAAACTTTTTTACTGCTATGACAAGATACAGCATAAATAAAACACAGAATGGAATGGAGCAGTATTTTCTACACAAATTAGAAGTAGAACTGGGCAATCAAGAGATTCGATTTTGTCGATTAGCGTCAAAAGTCCTGTACTATATAATCTATCTCTATAAAAATTAATAAAATTGGAGTATCCGTGTGTAACATTAAAATAACCACTTTTTACTAAATGCTTATGCATGTATAATGTGTACCAAAATAACTTTTTTATCAGTTTTTGTCTGCCTGTCTGTCTGTTTAATGCAGAACGGTAGAACTATAGAACGGCTGTACCGATTTTCACTGGCAGATAGCTGATGTAATAAGGAATAAATTGAGCTACTAATACTTTTTTTTAGATTGGCCACGCGTTGTTAGCTAAGTTTGTAAAAAAACAACAATAACCGCGCGTAAAACTGCGGGACTCGGCTAGTAAGAAATAAATTACAGTTTTAATTGAAATTGTATCACTTCACTATTTACTCTAGCATTTCAAATTAAGGCATAGGTGTATTTGTAGTTCGATATTAATCCGTCTCCGGTATCCTTGTAACAATACCGAAGTTATGGCCCAATAAGCAACAATATCTCCCTGCATTTAAATCACAAATGTCTATAATATTTCCCGAATCAGTCAAAACAATTAAAAAGGTTCGACAATTACAGAGTGGCTTGCGCTGTGTACCATCTTAATATAAAATCTTTATCAAGCTTCAACAAAAGAAACATACGATATGCAAATTTAATAAAGAAAACTTTGTTTCATATCTAGCTTAAACGAGGTCGTAAGGTTTACTCAAATGAATATGAATAAACGCCCCCGTGGTTTCAGTTTCAAGGAAAACGACGACCATTTTGAATTTTCACGGTTATAATAATATATGAGAGATGTTATTCTTCGCGAGACTGCGGTGATATTATGCAACCTAATATATTCTGCGCTCAATTTTATTAGAACTTACTTTTCACGTTTGTCGTTTTGCTTCGGGGAAGGGTTCAACGCGCTTAAAACGGAGGAGAGATTTCATGTTATATTCAAATTCATATTCAAAATCATTTATTCTATTAAGACACTAAGTGACATTTATGAACGTTAAATTGAAGCTACAGATAAAAATCATAGATCGACACAAGCAGACGCCAGATGAGCTCTATTGTCAAGGTGAATTAGGTGAAAACACCAAAATTCACTGCCCGCCTGTGTCAATCCATAACTTCCAGTTTCCAAAATGCGTAGGGCCTTATGAGAAGAACGCTGGTAAAAAAACTCATGGCCACTCTTTTTAAAAGTCAGATTTTCAGGTACAATAGTATTAGTATTACAAGAATGGTTAACTGTGTGCAAGCTGTTAGCACCTGAATTTCGTTACCTTAAATGCTCCAAAAGCTAACGTACTAACAAATATATATATATAGATATATATGCGAAGAAATACATTTTGCGAAGTTGAAGAAGTATGTAGTATGGAGTACAGATAAGCTAAACTAATTCTAAACTTTAAAATATTGTGTTGTAATAACTGTTTTAATATTATTACTAGCTTTTGCCTGCGGCTCCGACCGTGTTAAAGTTGGTTACCGCGGTGATTTTTCAATCTGATAGAACTTTTTTAGTTATGAATGAGACAAACACTAAACGTTAATTTGAGCAATTCGCAACGCAAACCGCATTTAAATGGTGCAGCTGTTTTTGAGATAAGCGTGCGCTAAAGTACATACCAACAGACAAAAGTTCTAAAAATCATTAGTTTAGGTCCCCTTTATTTATTGTATTATTACTTTATATTTTGGTTCTATGTCTTCTATGTACAGACAGCGATTAGTTACGATTTTATTACATGTATTGATAAAAACATATTATTTCAGTTTATTTGTTTTTAATAATCAAAACTTTAAAGTTTTAAATAGGTACACTCTATTTATATCTTTAAGAAAATCTATGATAAAGGTAACAAAACCAATTTAATCTTTTTTATGCAATTAGTGGCAAACGAGCAGATGTATCGCCTGATAGTAAGCGATTACCGCCGCCCATGGACAACACCAGAGGCGTCACAAGTGCGTTGCTGGCTTAGGGGGATGGGGAAGGGGTTGAGGGGAAGGGTTGGATTATGGGCCTCCGGTATCCTCATTCACTCGGTGAAACACAGCGCAGGCGCCGTTTCACGCCAATTTTCTGTGAGGTCGTGGTATTACTCCGGTTGAGCCGGCTTATACATGCCGAAGCGTGGCTCTCTGACTCTCTAATAAACATAATGTTCCTTTCTACCTATCGTTCATCCCCGTTCAGGTGAAAAGACGACCAGCAAACCCATTCACTTAGGTATGTCAGTTGTATCTAAAAATTATAGACCTTCAGTATCCCCAAAAGAATTGAAAACCCCGACAAATAAAAACCATCGAACTGGCAATCTTGCCCTTTTGCTACTTTATTGAGTTTTTCACCCCTTTGTCTCACGGGAGTTTGAAGGCTTAAATCAATTCAGTATTTGTATTGGCAATTTATTCTACCACGTTTTTAAAACATGGTTTCGAGGATTATTGAGTCTATTCAATTTGAATAGAGAGGATAATAGAAAAAAAAATAAAAAAGAACTTTCGGACATTTTAACACACAACGCCGTCTAGTCCCAAGCTCTCTGCTTACAGAAAGCTAAAAATAAATATTTGTAGATCATACAAACATCTGGTCCGACTCAGGAATCGAACCCGAGACCTCTAGCACAGCAGTCGCAAACGCTACCACTACGCCACCGAGGCAGTCTAAAATAGACTAGGTAATAGAGCCACGCTGGTTTCAGCATAAGTAGGCCGGCTCGATCAGGGTGCTACTATCCTCGCACAGAAGAATCATCGTAAAATACAAGCATTCGTACTGTCGTGTTTCGTTGGCGAGTGCGAGACCGGAGGCCCAATGATGCAGAAGCATCACTATGCCGCCATGGTATGGGTCACCATACTGCAATGTTGCATTTTCAACATTCGCAATGAGTATGGTTACCACTTAGATTCTGCTTGCGCTTTCCGTTAGGCAGAGTAAAGTCATATTGGCAGGGTCATACATAAAAAAATTCAATATTTTAAAACCAATGGTATTTTTTCGTTCATTACAGTTTGCGAGACTAATATCTGAATGAAAGTAATTGTTTAAGATTACTTCAACTAGTGATGGATTAATAATACAGAAGGTGACCACCCCTGTTCATTCCATGGGTATCGTAAGAGCCAACCAAACAAATTATGCAGAACACACTACATCCTTAAAACAAACCCGGTACCAGGTTGGTACCGGTGACGCCCCGTGGGTGTCTGTGGACCCCCTTGCTCAAATCACTTTTTTTTACTTGTGGGTAAAAAAAAGTGATTTAAGCGGTCTCCACGCGAAGTGTTGTGGGTTCAAAGCCCGTATAGGATGTATGATTCTAATGCGGTAGTTGTATTTTTAAGAAAAATATAGTTCTATCTTTGAAAAAAAAATCATAATTGAGATTTTTAGATAAATATTATTTTTTAAAATAAAACCAACAAAAAACGGAATAAAGTCTAACAGTTCGTGATTTCTGGGGAGAAGACTTTCATTGTTTTTTTAATATCTATGTTTCAAATATCTGCAAAATCATATTATTCCACTGTCGTAATTCATAGTTACTAATAAAATACGCCACAAAATAACAAAGGAAGTCGTGTCACATAAACTTGGAGCCAAAAAAACTAGCACATACCACCTCAGAGTCCTTACATAAACTCTTTTACATATCCAGATATATTACAAGCACGTCACACGTCTCATTTCATAACGAAATATTCACTATTCTCATAATTTCTACCGATTCTTTTGCACAATTCAGGAAAAATCTTCTAGAAAAGGGTAAATTTAACTTTAGTAACTAAAATTTAGAACTGATATTTGTTTGTAAGGCTAGGTTTCCTTCTAGTATGAGCTCACAAACAACAGTCAACTGTCAGATCGAATACGCCTAACGTGTAGGTAACAGTGATATAGATATGATACGATCTAACGAACTGTAATTCCTCGTTGGAGCCACCAGAATGGCGATAAGTCTATTAATATTCTTTAAAAAGAACACCCCTTTGGTTCTGTTAGGTTTTCAAATGCATTTTGGTGGAGACTGAAGAAAACAGTGGTCTATCTAAAGGTTTTCAATATATCTCTGTTATCGCCTGTTTTCCATTATTTTATGGTTTTAAATATAACTGCATTCTTTGCATGAGATTGCAAATGGTCTATTTGTACCAAGTAGATGCTATGTGGCATCGTTTTTTGTTCTTGTAATAGACTTTGATCAGCACAGTTTGAATATAAATGGTACCGTTAGATAGCTTAAATGTGCAGTTTAACTCAATTATTCAATTATACTTGTAAGCAGTAATAACCGCGAACCAATAAAAGAGCCCGATCTTTAAAGTAATTATTGATTCGCAGTCTTGTCAGTTATTGATAGTGATTTACTTTTCTTTAAAAAACCTGCTAATATAGGTTAATGATATGAATTTAATCTTTTTGATATTTCTCTCCACTGTCGTTTTTTCTCAATACCGCTGTTGTCTAAGACATAGTACAGGGATAGATACAGAAACAATTTGAAGCTATGAATACCAGAGTAAAGAGACGAAGGAAAGTTTGGTAAACAGTACTAAAACACAAAGTGACTACAGAGAAAGGCAGGCGTGGTTTTATTTTCAAACAATAAATACTTATACGCAACCATATATTGTTACATTGACAGGGCATTTATCATCAATCTCCCGCGAGCCTCCGAGCCACAATCTCTATGCTACCCGGCGCATCCCGACCCTGTATCAATTAGGACGGACTCGGTAAATAAGGCTTGATCCTGATTGTGCCAGCTTTGTTTCCACGCGTACCCTGACTCCATTGTAGCTTTTTTTTTATTTTTTATTTTCGCCAACGTTTGCGAAGGTAATGTGATTCTGCTAATGAAAACCCGGTTTCATTATCAATCAGTGTATTTTTTTTAATAAAGAAGCTTTTTTCTGTTTGCTTTGGAATACGGTTCACGTATTTGATTGAATTACGCTGTTGGAATAGGATGAGCCGAGGACGTATGTAGGTATGTATTGAACATACATGTAATTATAAGAATCGAAGATACGAAAGTTCTTATTCAAACATTCTTTATTGTGACTTTCTCGTTGGGTTATGTGATATACTAGTCGTTGCTTTTCTTTCGTTTAAATTGGTTTTAATTCAGCTGGAATTCAAACAGCTTAAACCTGTTACAATTTACATAACTTTTTGTTCTTCAAATAGTGTAAAGGTTTGTTTATGTAGGAGGAAGATGCATTGAAATTAATAATATCTTTTAAAATGTGACTTATGACCATAAATAAGAGTGGATCTATATTTAAGAGGAAATTATTTCTTATTATACGTGAGACTGACATTCAAATATAAATATGTATTGGATTAACTTCAGTATTACGTCCATTATCTTTGATCGTTTTTGTCAAGAACAATGTTATATCTTGCGACAGGCTTCTTGAGACATCGACCAAGACAAATTTGTCGATATAGAATGGGGACGACCCATGCTTCGCTTGTGGTTTATTATCGTGATTTGATATTAATGATAATTTCAACGATATCACAAGTACTATCGAGGTTTACCTCTTGAAAATATACTTCCCAAAGTTGATCTTTAATTATGTGATAAAAATTTAAGTTAATATTGTAGTTAGGTACAGTAAATAACTAGATAATTTTATAATCTCGACTGATGTAATAAACTTTGTATGCAAATATACATCTCATGCATTTTTTTACCACGTGTAAGTGTATAAAATACAGTCAATCATAACAATATTATCCAAACAAAACTTCTTATAAATCTTTTTGAACCTGTAACAATTAACAATAGTCAATTGTTCTTACGACTATATAAATTACTAATATTTACCGGCTGTGCCCACTCGCATGTCAGTTCTCATGGTACAGAGTAGTCTATGTTCTTTCTCAAGAATCAAACTATCTCATCTTCCTAGAATTTATTATACCCAAAATTGTTTGAGGTTGGCTGCTAGTTGTTGGGTTTTACCTGAATATCAGTTCTCACAAGGAGTGACTGGCATCGAACCTCTGCAAACCTGAGAGTGAACTGAATGCATAGTGTGAACTAGTTGTCAGTATATTTGAGGGCACTGACTTCATAATAACGATTGCCATAGAATTTCATGACAATCAGGACCGGCGGCTTAACTTGCTCTCCGAAGCACGGGCGGGAAACATCGCCTTCTTCTATATTATTGATTTGAAGCATTGCTTGTAAGAAAAACCCAACAGAAGACCGATCCGGGAAACAAACCCGAGACTTCTTAATCTGCATTCGCTTACTATAGACTAACAATCGAACTATCTCCATGCCAAATTTCATTGAAATCGGTGTTCCGGTTAAACTATGAAAGTAACAGATGGAGTTACTTATAAATCTACAAAATTACTTTAGATCGAAACAGAACAATGAACAATGGAAATCAATAGTAAATACCAAGAGCGTACAATACCAAGAGCGTACAAGACCAAGGCGTGACTCGTCCAATAACGAACTATAAATCAATTTTCACGTTAATCGTGTAGTTGAAACTTAGTTGGCGTCAGAGCGATACCGTCTTGACTTTAAGTTCCGCCAGACGTTGAGCTTCCGGCGGCATAAGTACAAAATTGTAGATAATAGACACTAAATCTTACAGCGTTCTACTTGGAAAATACTGATCAACATATAGTACTACAATGTTTTGTGTTCTAAACAGTTTATAATTTGTGCTGCAGAAGTAATTTAAAGTGATTGATTGTGAGTTTTGTATTATGGTATTAATTCCTATTGGGATGACATCTGGTGGCGAGATATTGACACATAAAATTATGATTTTAATTTTCTATGGAGAGACAGGTACTTTGTTTTTATGAAATTATAAAGGAATTTAATTTTCAAGTGTTAGAATCTCTATGATAATAAATTGGTTGTTTTTACTATTTAAATGTTAATTTATGCAAATAATGCAATAGCATTAATTACTACACTCACATAGTACTTAAAATTAAATACAAAAATCATTCTAGTAATTTAAAAAACATTCTAGAATTTAAATCACTTCTACATATTCTAGTATTTTATTTATGCTTACACCTGTCCGATTTTGCCTTATGGTAAGGATTTTACTGGAAATAAATTACAAAACTACTCTTTTTTAATTTCAACAACATTCATTTGTTACTTGATTTGTCAAAGATATTTTAACAAATACTTTAGAGTTAAATTATGATATGCGGAAAACACGTGGTACTGCAAAACAGCATCAAAAGTTTACATTTTTCTGCAAGCTATAATTCGCTGTTTTAATAAACTGAATACGGCGAGAATTCCGTTGCACTAAAAACAATTGTGTCATTTAAAAAGTGAAGGCAGTATATCTGTATCATATTTTAACTAACTTATTCCCGCATAAATTTCGGTGCAGCCGTTTAACCATTTAAGCGTAACAGACAGACACAGTAACTTTCAAATTCCTGAAAATTATTTCACGAACAGAAAGCGACACTATTCTGTACTGACATACGCACTCGGACCAAATGGTCCGAGCTATTAAAAACTGGAACTCATTACCAGCACATGTGTTTCCTTCCCACTATGATCGATTATCGATCGATATATCCTTTAAGCGAAACGTGAAAAAGCATACACTAAGCTGCAATAGTGTGGGACGCTGTGTTATCCCGAGATGGCGTGCGGCTTAATTTTTTCCGACAACTTCAGCAAATGTCGTTATATTTTAATCAAAATACTCAAAACATTTAACAAATTATATACCAAAATTTTTCTCAAGAATCTTTCTATCTATTGGTAACAACCGCATCAAAATCCGTACAGTAACTTTTGAATTTATCGCGAACGGACAGACAGACGGAGTGAAGGACATTAAAATTAGTACCTAATCTACGAAAATAAAACCTTCAATAATCTTGGACTAAAAAGGAAATATGCACATTTACTAAGATTTAATCTGTTGATACACGTACAAAATATATAGCATAATTGTAAAGCAGAATATAAAAAAGACTAAAAATATGTAGTCCTAAACAAACCCCTAACAGGAATTGACATTCAAAACTAAAAGCAAGTCTAAATGTTAAAGTTAACAAACAGTATTTACAGGCAATACATAACAAAATATTCTAGCAGACCGCCAAGAAGGCCACATATTGACTGCCTCTGTGGCACAGTGGTAGCGAATGCGACTGCTGTGCAAGAGATCTCGGGTTCGATTCCTGAGTCGGACTAAATGTTTGTATGATCTGCAAATATTTGTTTCGGAGTTTGGGTGTTTTCTATGGATAATATGTATGTATTTACAAAAAAAATATATATATCATAATATCAGTTGCCTAGTACCCATAGTACAAGCTTTGCTTAGTTTGAGACTACATGGCGTTGTGTGCTAAGAAAAATGTCTGAACATATATAAAAATGTCTGAACATATATATATTGTGCGAAGATACTACTCCACACTTGCTTATCATCTTATCTTATTCGAGAAAAGGCCATTTCGTTAAAAATTGTTTAATGTCTTTCGTCACTTTTAATTAAGAATCGTAACGTAAAGTCCCTGTTAAATGTCAGTTAAATAACGAGATTAAATATCTCACGTTAAATCCATCAGTATAATTAAGTTAAGGTATTTTCGTCATTATTAATACTCTCTGAATTTACTTCAAATTTAAATCTAAAAGGTTTTTTAACTAAACATTTTGGAGTTTACTTCTTATTAAACCGTTTTTTTTATCCGTTTCAAATTTTATAGAAAATATAACAAAAAGTAAGGTGTTACGCTGTATCGCTTTATCACTAGTTATGTTGTCTAACAAACTACTAAAATAAACAGTGCTAGAACGCTTATTAGGGATAGTTTTAACGCTTATTAGGATAAAATGGCATATTTCATGGGGCTTACGCATTTCATTCAACATAGTATAAGTGCACACATACGTACTATGGACAACATTCAAATACCGTTAGGTCGTCACTTACGTAAATATGCATTTCCAAGGATGACCATGACAATGGTTGTTAGTTTGATTAGGTGACCTTGTTATCTGTCATTTAATTACACATAATTACCTGTTGCAGTCCCTCAAAATATTTTTTTCTACGTAATAGTTAACTTCAGAGAGCATGGAAAATATGATTGTTAATATCTCATCTAATATTTATTGTCTACTGCATTGATGATAAATTATTGAAGTAGCTTGCTTAATATTTAAAACTTTCTGAGTATGGTAAGCACTGTAAATAAGGGAGATCACTGTTGTTTTGAGGGTATCAAGCAATTCATCGGTAAAGTGGGTCATGAAGTTTGCCGATAGTCCAAAAGCAGCGTCTTGTGGTTAGTCGGAGCTGACACACCATCTGTTTTTCATCCACAGGGGTATTGGCACTCGTATTTAAATAAAAAATCCTATGGGAATCTGACTAGTCTATTATTATTGCTCAGTAGTTGAACATAAAAATCCGGGGCTAAAACTTGCTATTTTAAAAAATTCCACTGTCTCATAACTGTTAAGGTCGTTTGTTTGTTATAAAAGTTACTGTAAAAATATTCTGTAATATATCTCAAACACTTTGCTTTTTATTTTTTACATAGTTATAAAGAAATAAAATACTGAGAAAAAAATACTGTTCACAATCAGACGGATTGTGTGCTTTATTAGAAAGTTGTCTGATGTTGATTTCTAAGAATAAAAAAATACAGTTTCTAAATCGTATTTTCACTCATTTGGAACACTGGCCTTTGAACAAACTGAATTCAACGATTTACGTGAAGTATATTGTAAATCATTTATATCCATTAATGACTTTAACTAAACTCATAACCATACATCACATCCAAGGAATACCGATACACGAGTAGGTATAGTTCGAACAACGAGTACAGTTATCTCAAACCTCAGAACACTACACACTATATAGTCCTTACACGTATCTTAGCGTAATAACACTTAATCTCCAAATGTTTGTGTGTATCGACCACAGACTCTGACGCTGCAAGACAATTGAAGGTGTCCTAGTTTCGCCGTATCTTCAGTTATGGATGTTAACTGACGTCACAAAGTATAAGAATATCGCGATTTGTTGTACACTAAAATACCTCAGAAACTATGAATAGAGCAAATAAATGAGAAGAATTAAGAAATTACTTAAAAACGGAAGAAATAATTCGTTCTTAGTTTCATCCAAGATAGTAAACAACACTATTTGAACTATATCAATATTTATCTCAGCAAGAAATAAGTAAAGGTTAAAGACATAACGGCAGAGCTTAATATAATATAACATAATATAATATAATAATAACTTCATTTATTTTCTCATCACAGATATATGCAGTACATTGAAAATGCTTAATCTAAAATACATTAAAAACAATCATTAACCTATGTCATAGATACCTACGTTTCATGATTTACAGGTGCTTTGTCACCCCATGAATGCCTCTTCTGAAATCAATGAAAAGCAACGAAAAATCAATCCGTATGACTCTAGTCGGGCCAACCCATTTTAAGTATCCTTGAAAAGTGTAATGCACTTTTTGTTAGAAGAAATTTATACCAATTGCTTTTCACTTGACTAAAAAAATATTAAATCTTTGCAAGTACGACTTTCTTGTCCCTCAATAAGCGCCTGACAGATATTCATTAATCAGCTTTTGAAACACTGATCACTAGTCCTCGGGTGACATCACAATGACAGTTGAGGGGTGTCGATTTGTCAAATACGGTCAATATAATATTACCTGGAGTCATAATATGTAAGACATTTGTCTACTAATGAACAGGTGACTTTTTTCAGACTATTGAAACCAAAATATCTATTAAATCTAATTATGGTATACAAAATAACGTAGTAACTACTAATCCTGCATCGCATTATTAAAGTTTTCGAGTAGATTAATTGATGGATATAACACCCGTTTTTCTATAATCGCTTAGTATAATATAAACACACTTTTATAAACATTCCTTTTATCGCTGTCATTTTACAAAATACTCCAAACCCTAGCAATTAAATCGTGCAGTCAGAGGTTCAAGCGTTTCAGATAACAATGCACTTATACAAAGCTTAGATTACATCTGATATGACAGCTCTAGTAACTAGATATTGGCACATAGGTCTTTCCTACATTTAATATCTTGCATTTAACATCTCATTCTCTTGGTACCACTAACAGCCGTGCTCTGGCACACATGGACCCGCTCGAGCGAAGTGTTAAAATCATTGTTAAACAATGTTATATTAACTTATATATTGCTTTATGCCGAATGGATGAGGTTATATTCTGGCACCTTCTTCTTCCCCTTTAATTCTTCTCCTAGAGGTCTATTAAGTAGTAAATGTTTATGCTGTAGGCACGTTACCATTACATAAACCGACTACTTGTTTGTCACTTATTCTATAAGAGTTTTGCGACTCGGAACGAAAAGGTGCGAATATTTTGTAAATGAAAATTTTAAAAACAGTAATATGATAGAAAACCTTTCAGAAAATTGAAGCCTCCTGCAGAAAATTAAATCGTTCAGGATTTTGATGCTTAATTTATTTTCAATCACAGAATCACTTCACACAAGATTTGATTTATTAACGCGTTCGTCTTATCCGATACTGATTCAATTTCTTCAACTTTTTTAACCTTTTAAGTTTGTTACTATTAGCTCAAAAATTGTTCAAGTATAGAAGACAGAAACTTTTATTAACTACGGCATAAAAAAATCTTATCTATATGGTCGTTATATACATTATACCACAAAGTACAGGTGATATATAAGTGTATATGTGTGTGCACTTTAACTTCATTCTGTTGTTTATAAGCGAGTCTTTGTCATTGACTGTCTGTAATAATTAATAATAATAAATAATAAGTATATTCAGACATTTTAACACAATGCCATCTAGTCCCAAACTAAGCAGAGCTTGTGCTTTGGGTACTAGACAACTGATATTAATACTTATATACTTATTTTTCAAGCCCGAGGATGTTTATTAAGTATATTATACAAGGTATTTAAGAATTTCAAAATAAACAAATTTATTATATATGTTTTCTTGTCGGGTTATATTTTGACTTAAGTAGCTGTGAATCCTCCGTAATACATACTATGTCTCGGTATAATATGTAAATAAATAAATAAACGTGTATTTATTAGTTTGCTAGGTCTAAGTAAATTTAATGCACATCGTTGTAGAGGTTGAATTATTAAACAATAACTAATCGATTATAACTTTTTTTTTATTATAATTGTGAAGGCACCCGAGTCATCTCGACTAACTGCTAAGATTATTAAGATAAATTTGAGTATGTTAATAATTTATCTTAGTATTCCAATCTTCGGAGTGCAATTAACATCAAACATTTATAAATAAACACAACCCCCGCTAGTATTAAAAACTAACCTTAAATTCAAAGGGTTATGAATTTAGATTTTGTTAATAATTTCAGTTGTATAAATGTCCCATCATTCTTTTAAAATGGGTTCAATTTGCCCTATACTGTCTATAAGCACGCATGACGATTTATTTTGCAGACGAAATCAAACGTTAAGTCTCTAAAAATAGGGTGTAATTTTAAGTGTGTAAAAGGGGAATTAGAGAAAAAATTGGAGTGTGCTAAGCACAAATCGTGCCCAGCGGGAATTTGAGAAGAGTTATCAATCTTGGTTGGATGATACTTAGATGACAGAGATGCTGGATAAGAAACTGATATCATCTCAATGGGGATTTCCATGATTACGTGTATGACTACTTCTTCGTAAAATTTTTGCAATACCTTGGCAGTTTCTTCTAAATACTTAGTATTACAGTTTAATGTGTCTCTCAGTTATGTGATTTTGGTTTAATTTTATTTTTAGACTTATATAAATCATTTTAGAAATGTTTTCGAAGTCGATCTGGTTTTATATCTCATTTATTTATTTTTTAGTTTAATTTTATAATAATGGTACGGTAACAATTTCGGTTTAAGAACGTAGCCTTAAACGGTTTTTTTCATTCCAATTTTTACACACTCAAATAGATTGAATAGAGGAGAACTTTGAGTAATGTGAACTTTAACATACAATACTTGAGTACAAAGTAAAATGCAGCAATAAAAATCTTATTATTGTTATTTTTACCATCGTTAAAGCTCGTTGCTTAAAGCTAGATTAGCAAAATACAACCTTGTGGCAACTTTCACATACAACTCACGCCTATTATCATATATACAACATCCCAATATCAACCATTGGGTAGTAGCCCACCAGGCATGATCACCTCGCCTGGTCGGAGGATCCTTTCTTTGTATCGGAGGGACATCACACCCATTCTTCCAGAACCTTGTCTACTGTCGTTATCTATTTCTATTGTTTTTGGAACTTAAATGAGTAAGGAGACTATGTTTTACCGGAAATATATTTAAATATGAAAGTTGTCTTAAAGATTTGACTGATAACATTATGATATTTAGCTTTAAAAGTTTTCATTTCATTCCAACAGCTTGATATCAACATATTCTCTATATTATCATGTGGAGATTTAAATCGCATATTTTTAAGCTGTTTTTATATTTCCAGGTGGTACTTTAAAATATATATACTATACTAATATATAAAGCTAAAGAGTTTGTTTGTTTGCTTGAACGCGCTAATCTCAGGTACTAATAGTCCAATTTGAAAAAATATTTCACTGTTGGATAGATAGCCTATTTATCGAGAAAGCTATAAGATATATAACATCACGCTAAGGCCAATAGGAGCGCCACACTAATAAAGAATGTTTCAGAAATGGGAGAAACTTATTACGCTACGGGCGATATAAGACACAAACGAGGTTGCGTGGGTCAGCTACGTACTTCATATAATTGGATACCCAGATTATAATGAAAACTATTTTCCACATTATAATGTCTCACAATTGTAATCATAGGAAAAGCTAAATGAAATTCAAGCCCTGTTTTACCGTTAACAGATGAAATTTGGATAACACATCCGACATATGACATGACATAATTTATATGAAAGATATATCGAATTATCTGCCCTAAAATCTAATCGAAATTTATCTGTAATAAGGCCTTAGACTACCAGCTAAAATTAAATTTTAAAAATTCTTACGCAAGGACTCAATTGTGTATTCATATCCCAAAAATGAAAACAGCTAATACTCTTACACTACTGGACCAATATTAATCAAACATAGTTATTAACCATCGGAACGAAACTAGCTTTCAAATGAAAAAAACGCGAAACCACACACAGGCGGACACCGACAACTTATAACATCCCTCTTTTTGCGTCGAGGGTTTGAAAACTCTGTCTTAAGTTACTCACCGATTCCAAATGCTTTATTCTTAGCCTAAATTTATTATCTATTTATAGTTAAAACATTTATGACACTTTAAGTGCCACTAGCGTAAGCCAATTTAATTTGGCAGAGGTTGTACTTAAGATCACAAATGTTATGTTTGGCAATGGCGTACAAGAGTTAAGGCTTGTTATGCAAGTGGTTTAGTCAATTACGTCATATTTACTTAAATTATATAACTAGCATAGTGACAGACTAAATATTAAATGGTGATGGTGTTTCGAAACAAGTCAAAGAATACTCGTAACTGTTGTTCGTAAAGGATTTTTAAATTTGCTATGTATTTGTAATAGTTCAGTATCTATTCTTTTCTTGAATTCAATAACCTATTGCTGTCCAGTACAGAACGAAATTCTCTCACAGAGATCGTTAACTATCTCTCTTTAATTAAAATAGAATCAAAAGTTACTGGGCACTTTAGAAAATTAATTAACTTATACAAAACAAACACTTCACTGGAGTCAGTTTATTGTATCAAATTAAAATTGGACTAGAATTTTTCAAATTTTGCAACAATGCTGGAATTATACGGTCATAACTTGAATAGTTTTGGTAGAAATTCTTCACAAGAAACTAGTATTTAGCAAAGATACTTTACAAGTAAGAAATCTCAGCTCATTACAGATGCTAACTTACTTAAATTTAAATAGTCAATTAGAATATTTTTAGAAAAAAAACTCATAAAAGCTATTATATAATCTATTTTGAAATACAAATCGTACTTTTTAATCCTCGGTCTAGCTAACGCTTAATAGCTGAATCTAATAGTCAATAACAAAAAAATATATCTTTCAATACTCCGTAGATACATGTCAGTCACAATGGAACTGAGAGTCAATATCTATATAACTAAATTTAATAATACTTGTTGTTCACGATCTAACCGATGTTAATTTTGCTGGCGTGTCTAACATATAATAGTTAACATCACGCTTACACTAATCGGAATCGATGATTGAAAAGAATCCCAGACTAAGTTGTGTTAGTAATCTAGAGTTCTATACTTTCCAAAATGTGGGTATATTTGATTCGTGTTGATCAGCCTTGTGTACATTATCAGTTTGTAGCCTGTCATTGTTAGAAGCCTCGCTGTCTACAACGTCTTCATCCACCGCACTACCAGCATCCTGTTTATCCTCATTCTTATTGTCGTTCTGTTTCTTAATATAATCATTCTCGTCAACGTGGGCCTCAAGTTGCTCGGCAGTCTTTTACGACGTCGAATTCTGCGTTCCAGTGTTTATCGATGCGAAAACTGTCCGCTTGCTTACTGAAATATACGCCTCTGCCTAGTTGGTCGATATTTGTATTTCAAACTGCCTAAATGCATACACAAAATAGCTAGTAGTTTCTATCTATAACTATAAATTTCTCAGATACAAACGAGGTACATTTTATCTTCCTTGCCTTATCCAGATCTCGCAATCTAAGCGGAACCCGTTTCAACGTTTATTTATGTTTGGTCAACGGTTTTTGGAAAATGAAATAGATAAGAGAAGGGTCCCACTCGTTATCTGTTGCGTTAGGGTCCCGGGTTAGGGTCCATTGGACCCTTTGGTTATGCGTTTCAAGTCGAAAATTGTCTTGGAATGGAACTTTGAATGCCCTTTGATATAAGTTTTAATATTCTTTGAAAGTTGTAAGAAGTATGGCGATGTAAGGGAAGTTCAAAGCATTGATATTCAAAAGGTCGGATAGTGGGATTTTTTGCGGATTTTTCTTCGATACTTTTGGCTGGTAACTTAAGTAGAATATAATTAAGAGGCTTTTGTATTTTTTTTACTTTGAAATCCTTCGTAATAAAAACATTTTCCTTGGAATTTATAATGTATCTTTGATCATACATGTATTTTTAATCGGATTAATCAGCTACATTGTATATCATACTGATGAAGTACATATTGGCGTTAATAATACACTAATTAAAAATTAATTTTCAACGGAGTTAATACGTTAATTTTTAAATGTTAGGCTATTCATGAAAAAAATACTAACAAGTAACGAATTATTAAAATACCGACTGCGTCAATATATGCCACATTTATTATATTCATTAAAGAACTGAAAAGAAGGAAATATTTTTTTTTATTTTGTTCCTCAATTTTATTTTGATCTGTCTTAGTTGTGAGAGTGACACGGGGTACCTGTGTCACTCTCACAACTAAGACGAATCTATAGACACTACTCACATAAAAATATTGTATATAAAGCCGTTTAGGCTCTAGGTCGTGCCAAAGAAATATACATACAAACACTTGAAAAACATAACCCTCTTTTTTCACAGTCAAGTAACAATGTTTATTAGTACAATTTTTGATTTTACTTTGTATTGTATTTATTGTATATACTCGTTATTGCTCGAAACTCCGCCCGTATTTATGTCAGTTATCGATGTTTAACGCTGTGTCCTTCGTCCATGCCAAATTTAATTTGAAATCGGTGCAGAGGTTTAGCCTTGAAAGAATAATACATATTGACTGACATATTGACACACATACTGCCTTTTTGACGCAGTGGTAGCATATGCGACCAAATCACATCGTCGGACCAAATGTTTATATGATCTGCAAATATTTGTTTCGGAGTTTGGGTGTTTTCTATGTATAATGTGTATTTGATATATTTACAAAAAAGTATATATGTAAAATATTTATATCTAGTTTTCTAGTACCCACAATACAAGCTCTGCTTAGCTTAAGACTAGATAGTGCTGTGTGTTAAGATATCCGAAAAAATCCGAAATTTATATATAATTTAGGTATGGATAAAATCTTTTACTACGCAGGAATATAATTTCATTATGTTCGGAGAGTGTTTCCGAACCGATATTCCAAAGTTAGTATTTCGTACACAATAAACTAGTGGTCACTGTTTTGTATATTGTACTCATAAAATGTTGTTATCCTACAGAACCTTGAAATCTTACCGTAGATATTGTTAACACCACACAAATCGATCACTGCGTTATCGCAGATCACAGACTTAGGATCCAATCAGACTCTTTTTCTTAACTTCGCATTTATCTTTCGAAATGGGATTGAAATGGGACCATTTCTCACTGAATTTAACTGCTCTATATATACAAATAATAATAGTTTAATTGGAGTGTCTCTTTGTGATAATTATTTAACCGCTTTTTACTAAACGCAAATACCAAAATATTTTTTTTTTCAATTTTTATCCGTCTGTTTGTCTGTTTGTTGTTCCTAATCTCTGGAAGGATTTCACTGATTTTGAAGTGACTTTTACTGGCAGATAAGGAGTAACTTAGGCTCCTTTTTTTAGACTAGCTTCGACCCACGGCGTTACTTGCGGTTAATGTTATACTAAATAACTGATATAAATACACATATACTTTTTTCTAAATATATTCTTATTATACGTAGACAACACCCAAACTCCGGAACAAACATTTGCAGATCATACTAATATTTGGTCAGACCCGAGAATCGAACCCGAGGGCTCATGCACAGTAGTCGCGTACGCTACCACTGCATCAACGAGGCAGTTAAATGATGATGATAAATTATTTTTAGGATAGGAAGCGAACTCAAGATCTCTGATACCAGTCCCTAGACGAACAGGCGTTATGTAAACTACATTAAATAATGAATTTATTTAGCTTTTGCAGCTTCTTTTTCTGGATGAAAGATACTCAATTATCCCGTGTTCAGACCTTGCCCTACAAGTATTCAAAATTCCACGATAAACAGATAAACGATACCAAGGATGAGGATTCTTATACATAAACAAAGTCCCCGATTACATAGAAAACTGGTTTATACATGCATATAAATACACATAACGTACTTTAGTTTGAAGATTCAACCGTTTTGCTAAGAGTCAATACGAGTTTAAGGGGCGATCCAAGGTGATCCAGGGTGAGGTAATAAAAAATATTTTTGTAAGTGAAACAAGAGTTACTCCAACAAAAATGACTGAATCTATCAATCGATTAAGAAAACCGCGTGTCAGTACACCTATTTGCCACAAACGTGTAGTAAAAACCGACTAAAGAAACAAACTTCACAGGACAACAAGGAGAAGAAAAACTTGACTATAACCCGTCTGATGGCGTGGTATGGTAGGCCTAAAGTCCTTTCTAAGGAAAAGCCTATGGACAGCAGTATTGATGATGTATCTAAAAACGACATAATCCAAGATGACTGGAATGATCCTTATTCCTGGAGGAGGGCAACATATGTGGTTTTCGAGATGTAGATGTCTATTAGTGGCGATACTCACTTACTAGTTAATCGTTGCCACCAAAAACATCTGAAATGTCTAACTATATCCACTTTTCTTTGAAATGTTGCAGATAACCCATACATGATTTTCACCAAAGTTAGCTAATAGTTTCTTCCTGAACATTACTTAAGCAATATCCGAACGCAACTTCAAACGTACAGGTAATTTTTGTAGCGTAGTTTTTCCTAATTTGAGCCTTGTAAAAAATGAGTATTGCCGTGAAACGACTGTACAGGAGCAATTTACTGAATTGAGCCAAAGTAAGTTGGGTAGGCGAAAGATTAGGGAAGCGTTACGACCACATAAATAGTTATTGCAACGTTGTAGGCTATTTGTCGACGCCTTTTGTTCAGTTTTTCTAGAAACAATTCTAGGGAAGGCGTTTTTAGACTGTTATTTCGCCACTCTGGTTAAACTTGCTATGAAAAATTAACGTGTGCAATGAATAAAAAAGTCTGTGATTACATCGAAAAAAGTTTGGTTCAATTTATAAATTAGAAGAAAGTTAATTTTTCATATTCATTTAGAATATGAAAAATTAACAATCAAGTAGGTAATCCGTGTATAGTTTCGATATAATTACTGCTTTCATCGTCGATCACAACAATTTTTTTTAATACCCTGGTCGAGCCATAATCGAAACAACAACGAAAATCTTATTTTAAATTTAACTCGAAGTTCAGACAAAGGTAAAGCATTTTAGAACACAACAATAAAACAGTACACAGGAAGCAACATACGTCAAGCAGCGTCCCGGAAGTGACGGTGGATATTATAAATTCAAGCGGAAACGACTCCCAGCGGTTAAATCACCTGGAAACAGCACGGCGTACTTAAATAAAATGTACTACTTCGTGTTTCTTAGTCATTTTTTCATGTTTAAGAAATAAATAGGATTCTGTTGGAAATTGCGGATATTTTCTCTCTCTCTATATATATATATATATATATATATATATATA